>JAXASZ010000364.1:0-27989 GCA_038407095.1 Ceratocystis destructans
ACTAAGACCAAACGACGCTTAGTTCAACCTGACTTGTTCGATTCGTGCGATTCCAGTAGACGTTAAATATATCCAAGTTCAACTTGATTTGATTTGGATATTTAACGTCTACTGGAATCACTAAGACAAAACGACGCTTAGTTCAACCTGACTTGTTCGATTCGTGCGATTCCAGTAGACGTTAAATATATCCAAGTTCAACTTGATTTTACTTGGATATTTTACGTCTACTGGAATCACTAAGACCAAACGACGCTTAGTTCAACCTGACTTGTTCGATTCGTGCGATTCCAGTAGACGTTAAATATATCCAAGTTCAACTTGATTTGATTTGGATATTTAACGTCTACTGGAATCACTAAGACCAAACGACACTTAGTTCAACCTGACTTGTTCAATTTGCCGTTCCAGTAGAAATTAAATCCAGGGTTTGAGGTAGAAAACCTCTCCCCAAATCTTCAATGGCGGTTAACCGGCTAGACGTAATCTTGGCTAGAGATTCGCCATCGCATTCTCAGAGATTTGGCCAGGTTCGTACATGGCATTCAGAATTTCAGCCAATGTATCATCCTTCTCGAAGATGATTTTCGATGAGCATCGGACCAGTCCCTTCCTCCAGGTGTCCTATGCCACCAAGCGCTGGGCAGTCACTTCTTCTATCTTAACAGTGTCAAGAGTGCTGATGTCCTGGTGACAATGGGAGCATTCTGAAATTGTTCACGCCACTTGCTTTACGTGACCTCCTCAGTCGTGAGCGTTGACGTCGACAATCGACCGCTTGGCTTCCCTGAGGCCAATCATGGCCTCAGAGTTCATGAGTCATTTCCGGGAAAGGGCGATCGTGGTCGGGCTAATGTTAGCCTGAGGAGCAAGGCTTTTGTTGGGCATGGTTGTAGGTAGTAGCTGGTAGGGTGGAATTTAAAGTTGAGGCAGTTGGGCACTGTCGCTGTTGTGCATAGCGGATGAAAATGTATGAAAGGATGGTATTGTTGTCTAATGAAGACAAGGGCTCATGGCCCGTGGTGATTTTGCATCGAACTTGTAATTAGTTTCTGCTTGATGTTCGGGGACTTAATATAGCTTGTAATGTGTGGATCAGTCACGTGGCAGGGCTACCGTGTGGCTTATACGGCTGGAGACTTGCTGACTCATCTCTCTCCACGTAGCACCAAAGCGATGTTTATAGTCCAAGCTGTGTTATATGGCTCTAGTCCTTGGTGTTGTCATATTAATCCTCTTCCTTATCTACTTCTGATCGGACTTTCGAGTCCGGTGTATCCCCCGCTTCACCTTCTTTCTGGTTCATTTTATGTTGGTAGGCTGCTTTGTCCTCCGCCTAGGTCCGATCACCAGCTAGCATCGTAGGGCCCTTCTACAGAACTGCATCCGTGCAAACAGACAGGGAAACAGAAAAAAGGCCAAAAAGTTGAACCATCGCTGAAAAAAATCATGGAAAACATGTAAAGCAGAAAACAGAAAACAGAAAACCCAGGGGTCGGAGCCCTCTCGTCGAAGAGAATGGTTGAAGTCAGATTTCCAGCAGAGATTAGCCCATGAGGAACGTAGACGAATGCGAGCGTCAGCCATGCCGTGTTCGTATATAGAGGGCTGAGCTTTGAGAGTTCGAATCCACTTACCATCTTCTTACCTTCTGATTAACCTGGACATGAGGGCACGTTCCTTGTTTAAACGTCCCCTAGTGTCCTGACGGGACGTGGGTGACGCGCGATTGATGGCTAGCCTGAGAGCTCTAGCGACAGTGACGACTAGACGATATCGACTGTACAGCAATTTGACAATTCCGGTGTTAACCCCGGGGGGGTTCTCTCTTGATCAGATTCTTTCTGCCTCTGAATGACTCGAGAAGCTTTAGGATGAAGTTCCTAGAGGGACTGTATCATGTCTTCTTGGAGTCACATCTTTGCTCTGGACAGCGATGTAGAGTATTCTGGAGCCTCTAAGAAGGCTGCCTTGGCTGGTGCGTCTACCTTCTCGTTATCTTCAATGTCCTTGTGTTCTGAAACCCAGATGCGGTGAATCTCCAGGCTCGCGAAGATTGTTCGGAGATCCTAAGCGATGATCTTGGCTTGGTCTAGCTCATGTTGAGATGTGCCAACCTTCTTTGCTATCGAGCTCATCCTTTTCATCGCTGCCTGGCTGTCCGAGCAGATCTAGATGGTGTGACTTCCTTGGATAAGTCCGCGGCTCAGACTTTGCATGCCTAGTCTGGATGCCCAGCCCGCACCGGTCCATCCCGAGGCGAGTTTTAATCCGTCGGTGCACAGCCTAATATCCGTGCTTCTGCAGGAGCTTTTTCAGGCCGGCTACCTTCTTGCCGTATAAATTCTCCAAATACTCAACATTCTCTTAGTTACTCCAATATGCTTTAGCTTCGTATATTCCATGTAAGTTATCCCAGGTTCGTTGCCTGGCAGGACAACTCCCTCCCTATTACTGGCTGTAATATTGCTATTATGGGGGCGCGTTCGCTAGTGAACTTATGCTCATTAACCTGAGCTTGAAATTCTTCAACGTTCATAGGAATCGCCAAGATCAAACGAAATCTAGCGCTGGTATTTACTAGAGAAGCGCGTATGCTTCTGAGCAAGCCTATAGCCTATTGCCTGTCTTCATCCTGTAGTTGTCGCAGGACAAAAGAAAAATAGAAGGGACAGAATGCATACCCACAAGCAGCTTCCAAACAAACCCGAGCCCTCCGTATATCTCTGTGATAGCCCGTACCTGTGAGGTGTCTACTCGACACGCTCTTCATTTTGGATCCAGTTTCTCTGCTGGGTGTCTTCCATAAGGTGCCTTTTTACAAATCTTTCTGTCAGCCTCGCAGCGTTATTCATGCATTCCAATAGGTGACTGAGACTTTGCAGTCTTCTGCTGTTCGGCTCGAGATACAACTTGAATAAATTGAGCGTCTGGGGAATCACAGAGATCAAACGAGGCAGGTTTGCTTGTCTGTCTGTGTTATTGAACGTCTGCCCACTTGTTTTCCACAGCTATGCGACAGCATGTTCCGGACGGGAGCACCTCACAGGCGGTCAGCAGTAACAGGATCGCATAGATGTCGGGCATCTCCTATGACTTTTGAGGGTCCGGCAATACAGCCAGGAGGCTCTCCATCTAGCACGGCCCGAGGACGTACCTGTCGGGGCGTGACCATTGCAGCAAAAAAGATTGATTTGATTTGAATATATTTAACGTCTACTGGAATCACCAAGATCAAACGACGCCAGCTTCCTGTAGTCGTCAGAAGCAAAAAGCAGATTTGATTTGAATATATTTTACGTCTACTGGAATCACTATTTGATTTGATTTGATTTGAATATATTTAACGTCTACGGGAATCACTAAGATCAAACGACGCAGCAAAAAGAAGAGGAAAAAAAAAAAAAAAGCCAGCTCCGTTTCCGGACCGCTTTTGAGCCAGTATTCCGCCCACGATAATCGGCAATAGGACCGATGGTGTAGTTGGTTATCACGTTTGTCTAACACTCATCTCCGAATGGATGGACACAAAAGGTCGGCGGTTCAAGTCCGCCTCGGTTCATTTTTTGCCGGTTGCCACATCTTCTATCATATCATACGGACCAAGCAAGGAAGAGGGAGGAAGACTCTTTCTTCTTCGTCGTTCGACTAGCCACTTCCGTGTGTATCTTTGAGACTGATTCTCTCTCTCATTTCTTTTTTTTTTCCTTCCGATCAAGATAAATAAGAGCAACAATAAAATAGGATATATCAAACGGCAACAAGGCCGGAACGAAAAGAAGTCAAAGAACGACTTGCTCGTGTCTATTCTCCGCCAACACCACCAAACCCTAGAACAAATGCTGAATCCCGCATTGCCTCATGTTCCTCTCAAATGCCAAATATACCTCACCATTTATCTTCTTGCTAGTTCCTCCCTGTCATATTTCTCCCAAAACCACCGACTTACTCCAGTCGCAAAAACCGCTTCGAGTTTTCGTATACCACCCACGTAATACTCAACGCCGGTGCAACTTTAAGCAAGTTTGGCGTCAGCCCTTTGTATAAGCCACGAACACCCTCATTCTTAAGGGTTTGATGAGCCACATCCCAAATACCAGTGTAAGTGGCTCGGTGCATATGAGTACCCTGAGTCTGTAGGCGTGTGCGTAACACGTTGAGCGGGTAGACAACAGTGGCACCAAAGGCGCCGGAGCTAGCGCCAATCATGCCCGTGACGAGATTGCCTGGCTCAATTTCGTCTTCGGGAATTCCCTGTCGCTTAGAAGCGTACGTCTTGTAAGTCTTCTTCAAGAGCTCAAAGACGCTCATATCGATAGCGCTGTATGGAAACATGCCAATCAAGCCCATGGTTACACCGCGATATGCTGACTGCACGCCTCCCGTCTGGTACATGCGCTTAGCCGTAGCAATAATCAGCTCATTTCCCTTGGGGCCGCCCTTGACAGTTTCGCACTGAAGACTAAAGCAAGATATATATGTCAGCATGAGCTTATTGTGAAAGCTATCAAGCCATCTTCTTCGGAACCAGCATACCGAAACTTGAGCGTGTCTAATGGGTACACACAAAACTGGGCAACAATGCCTGCCAAGCCTCCGGAAGCAAACTTGGACCAAGAAGAGATCTGCTTAGTGTCATTGTGGCCTTCAAAGTTGGCCATTGCTCGCTTCACTGCCTCGTAAGTTCCAAACTAAAAGAGATGAAAGTTAACACATGCACGTAAGAAAGTCAACTTGAGCGGTAAGTTATATCCAAAGCCCATTGTGCAGTTCTCCATACCTTGATTGCAGTTTCCGGCATAATCTTTATGACATTCAAGCCATTTCCAGCAAAGAAGCTGCGCATTCCATTCTGTGACCAAATCTCAAGCACTGCAGACCGGATCGGGGCCATGGAATTTGAAATAGCGCTGAGTGGTTTGCCCATTCTAAGGGCACCCATGACGGAGTCTGTGCCATGTGTGACGTTAGTGTTGACTAATAAAAAGACCTTAAGGCGGTCCAAGGGTGCCGTTGCTGTCCGTGAGACTCCACCGGCAATAGCGCCGGCGAGAAAGTATCCTGGATCAGGAACAAAGTCGGATAGCTTTAATTGCGGTTCGGCTGCGCTAGTAGCTGAGGCTGCATATTCTGTGGATTCATCTTCCTGTGGGCAAAGAAGATCATGTTCGAGAGGCTCAAGAAATTCTTCTGCTAAAGCCATATTTGTGTCAGGAGAAGCCATACTGATCTCAGGACTAGACACCAACGCTTGCGTTATTGCGGGGTTCATAACCGGCTCAGTACCGCTTGGCACACGCAAAGTATTGCGTTTTCGTCCTGGTACGGCGTATGCAGTAGTCGGTTCTTGTATTGATGCTTCAGTGGGGGCTTGTGTTATCCGAGTGGGATGCGTGGTGCTGGCAGAATCGGCTGGTTTTGGTAAGGCAGTAGGGCTCGGATCAGCAGTTCGCTGAATGCTACTCGCATTTTGGGCAGTGGTCTGGTACTTGAGTGCTCTTTCGGCGTCTCCTGGGGCTGCAATTCTAACTATAGATCCAAAGAGAATATGCAAGAGGGAGTCGTTCTTAGAAGTGTGATGAAGAGATTCGTCGCTGACTAAAGAGTCTCCTTCAGCATTGAGTGTCACAATTGACGACCAGAATGAGAGCACAGCATGAAGCGAAGTTGAATCTCGCGAGGGCGGCATGAAAATGAGATAGTCCCTGATTGGCACGGGAAGCAGTTGTTAGCATTTGGGAGAACGACAAGAATATGCCCAAGCACGCAGGTTTTGTCATTCGTAGACTTTAACCAGCGAAGTAGAGACAATAATAGATACGAGAGTAAAGAACTTGACTCACCGCCATTCAAGGTAGCTAATGTAGCCATCATTATCATTGTCGACGTGATTAAAAAAATTGTTGAGTCGGTCCTTTGGTACGGCAATTCCAGCTCGTTCAAAGGCCCGTTCCATCTGCGACTTATCAACCTGTCCGTCGTGGTCGGTGTCAATGGATTGGAAAAGATTCCAGAGCTGGGTCTCAGCCTGTCGCACGAAGCTTTGAAACTCTGTAACTCGGAGCAAGAGGGGTCAGTAACAGCGGAGGGAGAGTATAAGTAGAGATCAAGCCTACCGTGGAACTGTATTTTGCCGTCGCGGTTTGTGTCGGCTTCTTGGAACATTAGCCGAAGCATATGGTCGGCATTTTTCATAGCTATATTGAGTTGAAACTTGCATTAGCTGTGGGACCATGTATCTTGGGAGGGGCAGTGACTGGTCTGAGCAAAAGTAGACGCAAAAGCAGACGCAAAAGCAGACGCAAAAGCAGACGCAAAAGCAGACGCAAAAGCAGACGCAAAAGCAGACGCAAAAGCAGACGCAAGTCCAAATGCAAATGCAAGCGTAGACGAAAATTCAGTTGCAGAAACAGGCAGTCGTTTACACCATTCCTTGAAAGAGTCAACTCACGATGGCCGAGATTGTGCAGACCCAGCTGCAAGCCATTCAAATCCAGCTCGCCTTTACCCTGTAAATCAAGACGTGACCATAGCTGCTTGGTCCTAGTATCAAGCTGGTATTCATGGCCATGCTGGGAGATCCCAGGGGCAGTCATGACGACATGTAGAGGCAAGGAGGACGAGCGGAAGAAAAGAATGGAAGCCAGGAGCCGGGGCTAGATATCAAGAGAAGGGGCGAAAGCGAGGACAGTGGCAAGAGCGAAAAGTCTTAAACGTAATTTTCCAGCTGTAAGTGTCGCGCATGTGAACAGAATCGTCAATTGGAAAAAGGCGGCGAGAGCAAGGACGGAAAAAAAATATAATGAAAAGGAATAAAATTATTATAATAAAAAATCAAAGAAAAAAAGACAGTGAGGCCAAGCACAAAAGGGAATGATGACGACACTGGGTCTTTTGTCTCTGCAGCAAAATGAAGAAATAAAGGGTTTGTTTGGCTCAGGAAGTGCAGCCGGTGGATCACGAAGAGGACATCTGGGCGTTCTCAGGTAAAACAAGTTCGAAAAAGTCGAAAAGAAATTGATATAGAAAGCAAAGGTTCACGATGCAAAGAGGGGGTCGGTCGATGCGTCTTGTAGAAAGAGCGTGCATGTGCTGTGTTGTATTAGAGGGTTCGGGCCGAGGGAGTTCGAGCTGGGAAGAGGGAGAAGAAGAAAGTAGCTGAAGCTTCAAGTCCATCTAAACTCAACCTGCTCCAAAACAAGCAAGCCTTCCAGTAGCAGTGAAAAAAACCTGGTCCCCGTAATGCTAGGAGTAAATCAGATAATGGATACAGGGCCACGTTTTAGTGGGGGCCATCCGAACATCCGGCTATGAAGTACAAAAGCTACGGAAGAGAGCAAACCAGCTTGGAAAAAAAAATTCAAAAGCCCTTGATTGGTCGATTCAGAGGGGAAGCTTCAAGCTTGGAGTCAGGGCCTAGCTCTGATGTCATCAGTGCAGTCGCGCCACACAGAGCATGTGGCGCCTCCTTATCGCTTATCACTCCTCAGCCTTGTCTGTTATTTCAGCAAGGATTCCCCTCAAGGCTAAGAACTACTGTGCGACAACATCATCTACGTGCTATACTTTGTACTGTACTTTTATTCTCGGTCCATCTTTGCCTTTCTATTGTTTGGTGTGCCGCCAGCTTGTTCAATTCCGGAAATATCGTTCCGTGCGGCTGTAATACGTTCTTTCTACTTTCTTTGTAGTATCCAAATCTTGTCAATCGTTTCGTTTCCTGTGCTCATACAGCCATACATAATAATACCTAGACAGCCGTTTGAAGCCGGTGATCCTGTGTCAGCTTCTTCTGCCTTTGCTCCAGTCCATTCACTCGTTTCATTCCTTTCTCTCTCTTTCCTGTCGCCTTATTCAATCGCCACCATGTCAGCAAACTACTGGGAGTCAACACATCGCCGTTACTGGAACTTTACCAAAGATCAGCTAGCAACCATGCGCCAAAAGCTGGAAGATCAGAATCCCGAGCTGGTACAAATGTACCCCCTTCAGCAGCAGCGCCATTTATACATCTACTTTAATACTCGTGAGTCTCTAGACGGACACAAAAACCTGGGGCCATCAGCCCAGAACTCCTTCCTTCAGTTCATCAAGCATCACTGCTAACCTCTCTCGTGCTACAGAAATCAACCGCCTAAGCAAGCGTTTAGCCATCCGCCAGCAGGCCATTTCAACTGCCCAAGTCTATCTCAAGCGCTACTACACACGTGTCGAAATTCGTCGCACAAACCCATATCTCGTTATCGCCGCCGCCGTATATCTCGCCTGCAAAATCGAAGAATGCCCACAACATATCCGCTTTATTGTCAATGAAGCCAAGTCGCTATGGCAAGACTTTGTCACTATCGATACTGGCCGTCTAGGCGAATGCGAATTTGCGCTCATCTCCGAAATGAACTCCCACATGATCGTGCACCAGCCATACCGCACCCTTCAGGCCCTACAAGGCGACCTAACGCTGACCCAGGAAGACGTCGCGCTAGCCTGGTCGCTTATCAACGACTCATACATGACCGATCTGCCGTTGTTGGTCGACCCGCATATTATTGCCCTGACGGCCATTATGCTGTCGTTAGTCCTTCGTCCAAGCCCGCCCAACCACTCAGCCACCGGTCAGCAACAAACCATGTCCATAGGCCAGATCAATCTAGCCTCTATGACAAATGCTTCTGCTACGATAATGCAGGCCGCCCATGTTCATGCACAAAGTCAAGCACATACACATGCCCAAGCACATTCACATGCGCAAGCCCAGAACATGAGCCATCCGGGGCTTAATACTGCTGGGAGCAGTGGGAGCTCTAATGGCGGAAGCGGCAGCGGTGGTGGGCCTGCAGCGGACGCATTGCCCAAGAAGAACATGCGGTTCACACGTGTGCAGCAGTACACAGTCTGGCTAGCTGAGAGCAACGTTGACATCACGGCCATTGTAGACTGTACACAGGAAATGGTGTATTTTTACGAAATTCAGGAACAATACAACGACAAGTTGACTAAGGAGCAGATTAACCGCTTTATCAAGGCACGCGAGCTGGACAAATGAAGGAGAAAAGTAGCAGTACTGCAGGTACTGAAGGCGTACTGTTCACCGTTCTTCGTTCTCCAAGTGGTAAAATGGTTAGAGGCAGAGTAGGCAAGTATAGTTGGTCGAGTTGCTGCACCTATTCTTTCTTTCTCCTCTTTCCTTGACATGTGAGTCTCATTCTCTGATCTATTATTTCTTTTTTTTTTTTTTCTTTCTTTCTCTTTCCCTTTCTCTACATATTCCCAGTTTATTTCTTCATCTTGGTCTCGGATCTTCGCTGGCTGTATTTGTTTTCTTGCTTGGCGTGGGCGCAACGGCATGGCTTTCTCCGCATGTTTCTTTTCATTTCCTGAAGAATATATTGCACTGGTATATTGCGTTTTTTTTTCTGTTACATGCTCATTCATTCATCAAACATAAATAACCCTCCTCTTTCCATATTTTCATAAATAAATCCCGTAAGCCTGTTTTTCTTCGAACTTTTCTTTTGCTATCCTCTTTTGGTCGTTGGCATATGCCTTTTCAACGATTCCAAAACTCTACCATCTTTTCAGCAATCTCCGCGCCCTTGGTGATGGCGATAGCATGGTCGCCCTTTATCACCACCGTCTCCATTGCCTCTTCGCCCAAGGTTTTCTTCGCGTCAGCCAGCATCTCATGACGGTCGACAATGTCATCATCGTCTGCCAAGACCACCATAATCCGACCGCCGGGCAGCCCCGGAATCGTCTTGTTCGATCTCCGCTCCTCCAGCACGGCACGCAGGTCGGACCATGAGCCGCCGGGCTTACCCTGGTCACACACGGGGGCCTTGCGCAGGGTGCCGAGGTAGGCTGGCAGGAAGCCCTCATGGTTCTTCAGCTGGTGCCAGATAGTATCACCCACCTGGCGGCGAGCATCGTTGGCAGGTGATAGCACAACGCGGTCAAAGTCTGGCGTAGCCGTCTGGGCGAGCACTGGGCGATCCTCCCCGCCAGCAGGTATCTTGTGATCCCAGGGCGTCAAAATCTTGTGCATCATCCAGCGGATAAGACCCTCGGGCAGAAGGCCCTCGGCGAGGCACAAGCGGTCGAATAGACCAAAGTGTGATGGCCGTACAAGACCGCCTGGAGAAAGCAAGGTGAGAGACTTGAGCATTCGTGGGTAGTAGCGCGCAAAAGCAACAGCCAGAGCGCCGCCAAGACTGTATCCGAGAAGGTGAAAGGCTTCGGTGCCGGTCCAAGCAAGATCAGAAGAGGCAAGGACAAGGAGGATCTGCGAGATATACAGACGCTCGTCGAAAGGAAGGTCAGACGGGGCATCTGAGTATCCACGGCCGAACAAGTCTAAGAAGAGAGCGCTTGTTAGTGGAAATTTAGAGATAGAAGACAGGCAGAAGAGAGTGAGTCAAAGCTGTAGCGATGGGATCCAATCTCAAAGTATCGACACCCGTCACTTACCGAAAATCATCACCCGGCATCCCTTAGCCACCAAGGTCTCAGCCAAGTCCTGCAACGCCAAGGCCGGCGCACCAATTCCATGCAGCAACAGTACCTTGTCGCCGGTCTCGGGACCCCATTCATAAACATTCATGGCCCCATATGGAGTCTGCACTAAACGGCCTCCAGGCAGGATATCAGCGGGATAGGCATGCACAGCACGTTGGGCATCAGAAAGCTGGGCATCCTCGGCGGCAGCGCGGGATGGGGCCTTGAGCGGAGGCGGGGCGGCAGGCGATGGTGTGAAACCGATAGCAGGTCGGGCATAGAGGTAGGCCGAAACGGTAGCGACGGTTAGGGCCACGGGCAGCTGGAGAGCCCGGATATTGGCTGTTGACAGGACGGCTTGAGACATTCTTCCTGCCAGTAGGGGAGGAAAAGAAAGAGGTACGATGGAGTGAGGGGCACGTTGGAGGGGTGAGCCGTTTCCGGGGGGCTGTTGAGCTTGAGAATATTAGAGGGGAAAATAGCCCGAGACCTAGACTAAAAGAGAAGTGAGGGAAAAAGACTAAAGAAGAAAAACTAGGAACAGGAAAAATGTTCGCCAAGGCATAAAGACAATGAGAGGGGCTAGAAGGATATAATGTCGTGATATAGGATGGAAAAAAAAAAAGAGAAAAAAAAAAAGAAAAAAAAACCCAAGGAGGGATCTATCGAGCAATCAACCAAAAACAATAATAGCAACTATCAAAGCGGCCCAACTAACAGACAATCAAGTTGGCCGGCAACAAATGACAAATGGCAAGCTACAGAGATAGCAAAATACCGAGAAAACTTGTTTGCTTTGTGCACTTCACCCTATTTTTCAGCCTCTTTCTTGAATTGCTAATGCAAAGCACGACAAAGCACGGCAAAACGTGAAGACGAGGCTAGATGATATGGGATGGGCCGGGATGAGGCTGGGCAAGGCTGGAAACTGGCACATAGTTGAGCAGGGAAGTGGGGGTCTATCGACAGGCTGGGCTTGAGCAGCACATTAGGTCGTTTGAAGGTTAGCCAGAGCCCTGTTTTAGACCCCCCTAGGGGCGCTGCGACCCCCTGACAGCACCATAGCTTGGACCGATTTACTGCAGCACAGACTCACTATAGCAGCCCGCGTATTTCATTCCACAGAGCGCCTTTTCCCGCTCCTCCTTCATCTTATAGCACCCTCCACCCCACCTCTACGACTTCTATAACAATAACGGCATTAAGGGGGCCCTGTATTTACAGGCGGTCTCTTGCCCCTTCTTCAAACCCTGGATCCGGATTTCTTGTTTCTCTCCCCGGTTTCTCCTGTTCCCTCTGCAAGCTGTGAGTCTTTTGCTCCATGCATCGAAACAGTCTTCAGAGTGAGATTGAAAAGCGGCAATGCCGAGTTCAGTCCGTTGCTGACGCTCGCTTGGGTTTCCCCTTGGGCTAGATTGAGTTGGACAAGCGAGGCTTACTATGGTGAGGGATTTCTTCCTGTCGCAGTTTGTTAGGGGTGCACTTGCAAAAGGCTATTGTATAAGGGTTATATGGGTTAGACAACGACAACTGCTCCCTTTTCTCGGGTGTTCTTCTCTTGTGTTTTACAGATTGTCTTTACAACCTGCGACGCGGAGAGTATAATCATATATGTGTTTTAGCTGTGTGTCTCAAAGTCCCAAGTCGCCAGCGGTGTCCAGTAGTAGCAAATGGTTTTCATCCTCAGTACTGTCTCCAAGAAGTAGCTCTTATTAGAGAACTACCTAGCTTATCCAAGCTACCTCTCATGTCCCAGATCAAGACTATGTGCCAAAACTATGTGCCATGCTTAGTACTATCTTTTATCTGTTCAGCCAGCTCAAAGCTAGCACAGCATCAGGGCGAAGAAAGACAAGGGCGTCGTATGTTTTAGTGATCTGAGTGAAGCAAGCAATCAAACAAGACAAGACATAAATCACTGATCTGATTTTCGCCAACAAGCAGCCCATAAGTTGCATTTGCAGAAAATCAGACACTTCTTCCGGCCGAAAAGAAAAAGAAAAGTAAAAAACAAACAAAGAGCCCAACGCTGTCCTGATCCTGCGAGTTGTCATGCATGTGAAATGTGAAGTGTGTACATGAGACATACAACCAACTCTCTCCTCCCTTATCCCTTTCTCTTATTGTTCTTTTCTGGGCTTTGCTCTCTTGCCCATATCCAAGCAGCTCGTGCATGCAACACGGGATTCCAGCTCAACTCGGCTCAGCCAAAGCTCAAGCCTGGTGCTCTGGAAGACAAGAACCCAAAGGATAGCCGATCCACCAAGATCCGACAACAAGGCAAAAGACTAGAGGAACAGGCGGTGTAAGGTTCGTGTGTCGAAGTTGGGACAGGGGATGCAGAGGCGACGGGGGTAAGGTGAGAGAGAGTATAGGGCAACAGCACCCATTGTTCCTTGTGCCCATCGTCGAGAGAAAGACCAGGCAAATCGATCTCCTAGCTCTTGTTCAAGCACATGCTTAGTTTTTTCTAGCTAGTGCCGAAAAGTAGACATCGAATACATTCAAATCACATCAAATCAAGCCAGTGCCGGAGGGTGTGCGGTGGAGTCCCGTCTTCTGCTTCCGTCCCTTTTTTGGTTTGTTTTGCATGCATGCACTATGTATGTGTTGGTCAAGCCTGCCGCAAGGGAAAAGCAGTCCCAGCAGCAGAAAGGCACTCCCTTTTTCCTTTCTTCCTTGTCCATACGTCGCATTTGTCCTATTTCATTGGGTCTTGTCGGCTGTTTCTCATCTATTCGCAGATTGAGCTTTGTCTTGGTTTGTCTTGGTTCGTGCTTTGCTGTTCTCAGTGCTGGATAGAGGACAAGGCGTTCGTTCGGGTTTGAGGTTGATCGAGATTATGCGAGCGGTGTTGCTTGCGCATGCTCGCGCATACTTGCGTCTTGCTGCACTCGTCTTTGTTTTCTTCTATCAAACCATGCCCCTTCTTGCATTGTCATGCCACCATACCGGTTCTATTACAGCCATGCACCGTTCCTATGATAAATAATGGATTGTAAACTATGGGTGGTGCTGCTGCTGTATCTGTCTGTTCCGTCCTCCATATGCGGCTCGGTACAGTGGTACAGTAACATAAGCCATCCACCTCGTCTTGAATCGTCCCAAGGCTTTGCCTGTCGATTCCTCTTGGATTCTTAGGCACCAACGAGGCGGTCCGTCCGCACACGACATCATGGTGCACATATGGGCCAGCAACACAAGAAAGACTAGCGAACGTTGAGAGTGGTTTTGGCAGTCAGCGAATGATCACAAGGCACGCGTGTAAACCCTAAGTATCTACCAGAAAAAAGCCGAAACTCCTTGCAAAACATGCACAAAACAAGGGTTATTCCTTTGGAACCCTTGATAGGTGTTCTGGTGCTTTCCCCGCTTTTAGCGACACCCCTGGTATGCATAACGAGAGAGACGGCCGCTCCGAATCACACAAAACCGGCGGGCGTTTTTGTTTCTTTTTCTTTTCTCTGGCCCCTCCCTCTCTTCTCCAAGATAAGCTCAAGTCTTTCTTGTGCTGCTTTTTACCATTCGATGGCCAATGGGGCTGAAAGCGAAGCCTCGGCGGCTAAGTAGTGGCAATGTCTGTGGGACGTCATAAATAAATAAATAATTGGCCCATGATCGTTTTTGAATCGTATGGACATAGACACGACAACTCTGTTTGTGTGTATCTCTCAATGTATATGTCTTGTCTCTGGTTTCCTCTTTCGTCCGTCTCTTCAAAGGGTCTCTCTGCTCCCTAGAGTAGAAGGAATGCAGCAAGAGTTGAGGAGGAGGAATAGAGATCCATACGCCGCCGCTGCCGGAAGCAAAAGCCAGCAAACAGTAAGCGAAGACGCCTTGTTTCTGGTGGCTCGTAGTGGTCTCGTAGTTGGTGTGGTGGGTGTTTCATACTTGCTGTTCAGCTGCAGGAAAATGTTGTATAAATCAAAGTTTGTTTTTCTTCTCCCGTTATTGTTCTTGTGCGTGGCTCAGGTAGGACAGCTGACGACTAGCCCGCTATAGCTTAACCGTCAATAGTATTGATTGTGCTCCGAGACGCACCATGACTTGCTCAGCCAGATCTTGATCGGAAGACAGACAACAAGGGCTCGTTCAGATAGAGGTGTGCACACATGACACTAGAGTAAACATCCCAGTTGAAATAAAAATCAAGGTAAAGGAAGAGAAAAAAAAAAGAAAAAAAAAAGAAAAAATCACTAACACGATGGGCCTCGGCCTTTACATTTTTGGGCTGAAGCGTGGCGAATGAGGTCATACCAGAACTTTGGTCCTAAACCAGCCAGACATGGATGTATGGCAACTAGAATGGAACAGCGAGCCCTCCTCCCTCCTCTCTTGTTCTCTCTACTTTTTAGCGCCTTGTTCTACTCCGAAGTCCGCGTTTCTCCAGTGTCTCTTGCACGGCGGTGATTTTCTAGCGCTAATCGCGTTGCAACGCCTCCGCCCTCCCTCTCCAATACAACCAGCATCCCGGAGGTGAGACCGGTAGGAGCAACGCCATGATGAATTTCGCCTTAGGCGATTCTTTAGCTATGGGAGACCGTCAACTTTGGATTGGGGCTTGGCTAGAAGCATGCCACACTCCTCCCGGGCATACAACCATCCAAATTACATGTGGTCTATAGGCAAGATGGGACGGACTAGCATAGTGGCATAAAGCTACATATGTGACGCTACAATGATATTGAATTCTCCCTTTTGCGAAATATTCTTTGTGTCTCACTGGAGCGGCATAGTAGTAGATGCAGTGAAAACAAAGCAATAAACAAAGATGAAGACAAGGAAACAAGAAACAAGGACGCAAACAGCACAGTCATTCTCGATCACGTGCTGCGGCTAGAGGCAAGTCAGGTGCCTATTTCCCCTTTTTCATTCTCCACATATTTCCGGTTCCGTAAGAAGCAGAAGCAGTAGTGCTTCAAGGCCAATCCTCACTACTTTAGCGGTCCTCTTTAGTAGTAGTGGCAATGGCTTGATCAGAGCCCATCCCATGATGATTGAAGCTAGCTAGCCCTGTATCCAGGAGCCCCACCCCCTGTAAGTTAAGTGTTGCAATTTCCGACACTATTCTAAGAAATTAGGAAATACAAAAATCTGCTTCATGTGCAATGCAATGCATGCAGGTAGCAGCAAGCTGATAACAGTACAATATAAAGAGCACAATTGCAATGCATACGGCAAACCGCCACTGGGTTTATGTGCTATGCCGGTTGTGCGAAGGGTGAAGAAAGGGAGGGCCAACGGCCAGTCAGATGATGCGAATCATGAGGTTGGCAGCGTTCAGCCCGTTGGCCGACTCGAGCACCAGAAGGGGCTTCTTGTTTGCCCTGTCAAGCCCAATCCGTTAAGCAGGAAATTTGAGTTGCATCACAGTCTGATACATTCCTATTTGCACACGTCCCCAATTGCCCATCGCTTCATTTGCGCCTCCAGTAGACGTAAAATATATTCAAATCAAATCATTTGCGCCTAGGATAGAAAGCCAAAAACAGTGCATACAAGGTCACATCTTCTTTTCAACACGGGAAATTTGCAGCTGCATTCTACATGCGTTCTGCTCTATGCTTTTACTTCTTTGGTCTGCTTGCCCCCCCCCCCCCGGTAAATTTCTCTTGCGCAGTCTCTGTTTGTCTCTTCATTTCTCCGTCGTTATTTTTGTTCTCGTTTACCATTAGTCGAGTTTCCGAAAGATGCCAAGAAGAGAACCGGGAGAATATCACAGATAAAGAAGAAAAGGAGAAGAAAAGTTGAAACATTGAACGCAACAGCGCAAACCCTTGTGTCTAATACCCTAACGAAAATGTATTCTTGCCCCTCTTTTTGTACCTGGAGGCATTTGGGCCTGTGAAACTGTGACCTTTTTTGTACTGTTATCGTCCGACTTGTCGAAAAATTTAATACCTCATGATTATGTGGAGTGATTTTTCTCTACTCGACCAATAGCAATGCCTCTACATACGTTTTTTTCTCATGACCTTTTCATAATATTTACTTTGTGCTTTCTTGACGACATTATAATCATTATAATCGTCATAATGGTCACAGGCACGTAGGTATTCACGGCGTGCTGCAGCTCTTTTTCTTTTTCTTTTTCTTCCCTTTCAGTCTCCCTATTACTTTTTTCTCCCTTGCTTTTTCGCTTCGCCATATTGGCTCAATTATACAATGCGGGTCTATATTCATATTATATATCCACACCCCGCACTGCCTGAACTATGGACCCATGACAGGGGTTCAGGACCTTTCTCCCCTGCGACTCGATAGCCCAACAGGGTGATAACAGTGCTATTTGCACGCCAAACCGCTTCCGGACTAGTGCGCATAATGAACTGCCCAATCAACAGGCAGTGGCAAGCCGCCCCCCCACTTCAGTGTGGCTAATAAGTCTCATAGTTTTATTCATTTGATTCGTCACCTTTTACTGCCCCGCTTACAGGAGGCTTTTGTGCATAGGAACAAAAAAGTGCAAAAAGACAAAGAAAGTAGGTACAAGAAAGCTACATAAAAGTACATGGCAAGGGGCTAGAGGTGCCTTGAGCGAATCGAGGTAGCAGGAGCCTGCAAAGCTGGATGGGATACACGCTACTACGACTTGCCAAAGAACCTGCTGGGCGCTGGTGACCAGTGCTAGTTCTTAGTCAAGCCTAGCGGGTGATTAGGGAGGCAAAGAAGGCGAAAAAGCTTCGAAAGCGATAGCTGCGAAAGCGATAACTGCCCTGCAATTGGCACAAGCTGAACAGCAAGTAACAAAGATCTACTTGCGCTCTTCCCACTGTAGCAAAACGCAGTAGCGGAAAAGAGCGTGCATTAGGCAGCTTGTGAGCGACGTGAACCACAGGAGTGAGAATGTGCGAACGGGCGCCTGCAAAAGTGAGCCGCTTTGTTTATGTTCTGCACAGTGGACGTTCGGCGACTGACAGCCAAGTGTAGAGAACGCAGTGGGATGTTGAGGACATGGAGAGTGGCTTGTGGATTTCCGTATTAATTACAGTTGCTTGCAGTGTTACCCACACGTACCCTGTGCCGCTGTGTACCCTGCCTGCATAAAACATAGGAAGCAAAGTTAGCCAACTTGGGCTAGGACTAGTTGGGGCATTGGGGCATTAGGGCATTAGGGCATTGGGGCATTGGGAGGAACCTTGCCACATGCAGAAAGAGAGAGAAAGGAAGGAAAGAGCAAAGACAGGAAGGAAAGTGCAGAGACAGGAAGGAAGAAAGAACAGAGACAGCAGGAAGGGGAGGGACGACTGACTACCTTTTGCACTGCCAATTCAGCGCATGCGCTAAAAGGAGGGACACTAGACCATTAGTATCCAGACGTTTCTAGCACCGGACAGGCAGTGGCCTGGTGGGCGTCGGACAATTAGGATGTATACTTCTGGCCCCTTACTACACGAGCCCTTGTTCGTCTATTTTCTCACTCTGCATTGGACCATGGTCTGGGGGAAGGAGGGGCGTCTGGGTCTGGCCCTGGACAGATCTTTTTTAGCTGCACCCTCTCTATCTTTGACAAGCAACAATACAGGAACATGGGCAAGTTACGCTCTAGGTTCCTTCTTTGTACTCGCTCTCTTCTTTTCTTTTCTCTTTTATTTTAATTTGATTTATTTATTTTAATTTTCTTTTCTTTCAGTTGCCTTTTTGTGCTCGCCCAAATCTTGAACAAAACCCCCAAGGCCGCCCACCTGGCTTGCCGTCTCTAGCTCTCTCTCTTACCCACCTTTTTATTTTCTTCCACTTGTTTTCTGCTGCCAACTTTTTGTTAATCTTTTTTTTTCCTTCCCACTTTCCAACCTCCATTTTTATCCTTACCCGCCCGCAAAAATAGCGAAATACCCACATCCACCCACCACACAATTTTTTTTCCTTCTCCTTCTTCTTTTGCTCTGACCAACACCCGCCAACTATCACCAAACACTCCTCACGTTGTAAACTCAACCTTCAATCTATTCTCTTTCTTTTCTTCTACTCTCTCTTTATCGCCAAACTCGCGGTACCCATCTGCTGCATTTCTTGTTTTCTTCGAGCCTATTTGGAATTAGAACCCTTCTTCTTTCTCTCCTTCTCTTGCACTTGGAAAAATTCCGATTTTCTTTTTCTCTCTGTGCATATATTCCACGTTTGACGATATCTTATCCATCGAACCAAACTCTCTCGTTGCTCTTGACAACTTGCTATCTACGCTGCTGATTCCTGTCATCGAACATCCTACGTACCATTCTCCATTGCTTTTGTTTCCACATTTCACCTCATAAGCAAACATGTCTACGTACGGTTACTACTCTACTCTCCCTACTCCTGTTGCCCCCGTTCCTCACCAGCAGCACTCTCATCATGGCCGCAACCGCCGTGCCCAGAGATTAGCTCAGTCGACGGTGGCTAAGGGCCAAATGCGCAACGCTCGTGCAGTGAAAGATCTGAACGACAGCATGGCTCTTTTGAACTTCCGATCCCGCTTCGAGGCTACCCGCTCCTTTGACCTCGAGGATGATATGGAGTTTTGCCCCAATCTGTTAAGTGAGAACGATGTGAGTTGGCCTTCGTCGCCCTGCTCTTCGCGAACTGCCTCCCCCGCTGACCGTCCGTCAATCTTTCCCTCCGTGCAGTTGATTTCAATCCACAGCTCTTCGTCGGAACACTCGTCTCTGGCAAGCAATTCGCCCGAGGCTTCGCCTACCCAAATTCCCCAGTCGGTTGCGACGCCCTTTTCCCTCAACTCTTCTACGTCATCGTCTTCGCCACCTACCTACCTGGCGGCCGCTTTCACGTCCGCTCAGGCAGCTGGTCTTAAGCTTCACCAGCCGGCTGCTACTCGTGCTCGCAATCCCATTCCCATCATCAACCCTGCCACTGGTACTGCCATGCACGCTGCCGCTGGCGTCAGCCCTCCCCCCTCCGTATCTCCTGGCCGCATGCACAGCTCCATTGGTCGCCGGTGGTAAGTCGAAAACAGGGCCAGCTTCTTGTCTCTTTTCCAGCACATTGCTTTAATTATATTGCATTCTTGTCTACTCCTCATGTCTCATCAGAATAGCCACTGCTGGGACGTAGACGGGTGGGGCAAGGATTGTAAAAAAAGTGATGAGGCATGGCTTAGGTGCTAGAGGAATGCTCTGAATGTCCTGCCGGTCGATGATTGGTTGCCAGATGCTGTGCAGTCTGCCATACTTGTTGTTCTTCCTCTCTTACCCTCCTTGGTTTTTGCTAATGGCCGTTTGCTATTGCCGTGATTGATACCGCATTGTCATCCTTTGTACTCCCATTTGCCGTTTCTTGTGGAGTGTGGCCTCGTTTATTCATGTCTTGTTAGACACGAATAAGTGATCCATCTGCACTGCACAATATGACAGCGAAACACGGAACGTGGGCGAAATGATGGCCGATGCATGTGTCAAGTCTGTGGCATAGCTCTACGTCCAGCAGCCTAGACTGAGGCGGAGCTGGAGAATCAAATGCCCTCAAACGATAAAACTGTTTTATGACTGTTCGTTAATGGTGTTGGTTTATCCGTCTAATTTGGAGAAAAAGCAAACCAAAAGAAGACACAGAAATCTTTGACGACAAAGTGCAAGAACAACAAGAGGAGCTCAAGTATTGCGGTAAAGGAGGGGAGCAGTGGTGTTTGGTTGTCGATTTGAGTGTGAGAAACCTTTTTCTTTTTCTTTTGTCGTATTTCTTTTTATTACTTCGTCGACTGCCCTTGCAATGACATGGATGTCTTGCTTGCTTCGTCGACTTTACTTTTCTTTTGTCCTATTGCTTTGACGGCAACTGGGATGTGTACGAACAAATTTCTCTTTCTCATTCACACTTTATTTCGGCATCTCCTTCTCACCTGCGAGACCAAGTCTTATGCGACAATATTTCCGACACAATCGCACATTCTTTTGGCCTCTGCTGCTATACATTCAATATTTTCCCCATTGTTCCAGCGACGATTTTCCTTTTTCTTTATTCCAATATCTCGTTCTTCTTTTGTCTTTTATTTCTATTTCTTTTTTTTCCTTTGTTTCTCTTACGGATGATATACCACTGGTGTTTCTTGTTTCCTTTCTGCATTTGAGGTTACTTCTGCACTATTCTGTCAACAACTCTTATACCTATTTGAAAATCGGACTTTCGGGAATTGGCTTTTGGCTTGGCGAGTGGCACTTGTTTTTTTCCACTTCAAATCTGTTTTCTTATTCTCTTTTATTCCGTCTTCTAACGAGCGGGAGGGCTGCTTCCATCTGTTTTCTGTTCTCTATTTACCGGCTACCGACATGCGTCTCTCTGGCTTCACGACTACTGGCTCGGCGTTTTCATCTTTCTGCGGCTTCTGGCTTCGACTGTTTTTTTTTCTTTGCTCCCCCTTTTTCCCTGGTTTTTATCGAATATTCTCGAAACTCTTGTTGGCGGTTCTTGCATCAATTTTGCTCGTTTTTCATCATTTTTGGGGGGAAACTGTATGGCCATATTTGCTTTTGTTTCCACACATATCTTGGTTCCCTGTTCCTGTTTTTCCATCTACTTGGGGGATTTTGTTGTTCATTTTTGAAGCCTCTATTTTTTGGTGTATTGCATGCATGAGGGACTTGGCTTTTGTTTTCTTTCCGGCTTTGGCTTTTGCTTTCATATCTTTTGGGGTTCATGGTTGTTATAGGGACTTGTCCCTCCTATACAGTGGAGTTTTGTGGCCTTTGCCTCTGTTTGGCCTTGGGCTTTCTATGTTTGCGGTGTAATCACTTTATTTCTTCTATTTCCTTTCTCTTTCGCCTTTCCCATCCTGCCTGGGACAGTGCAGAACGGCCTTCTCGGCTGTTTGATTTCATGATTGATTTAGTGACCAACACTTCGAATACTATCACCGCGTGTACCAACAAAATTACTGGAAGATATTACTTTCATTTCTAGACTTGCGTGTATTGTCCTCTAGCCTTCTTCAGCGGCTGACTGGTCTCGTGGTTCTTGGCTGCTAGTGTAGTGGAGTAATGTTTTGCCTTTCTGTTACTATCTGTTTCGCTATTCCCACTCCATGTAAGTTGGAGATGGAGTTGGTTCCCCCCTTCTTGCTGAAAGTCAGAGGCAAGTAAGACAACGCAAACCAATGAAAGATGCCAAGAGCTAGGCCAGCTAACTAAATCAGGAAATCAGGAAAACTACAGTAGAAGGAGAGAGAAAGACGAGGAAATGAAATGTCAAGTACATAACGTGTAGCAGAGACCAGCAGAGCTTTGCATCTGAGGGGAAGCTAAGAAGATGCATAGATAACAAGCTACACTTTGACTCATGTGACACACAAGAGTAGCTCTCGGGAAGGTGGGTGTTGGGTATATAAGGCTAGAGAACCTTTTGGGGCATTGACTACTGCGCAAACTTGCATCTTTCATTCCTCTCTCTCTCTTCATTTTTCACATCCTAGCCTACTTGTGCTCTTATCTTTCTGTATTGCATTAATACTCGGAAGACGTCCTGCTATCCATATACTATCATACTATACTATACACTCATCAGAACAGAATGTTTGCGTTTGCTCGTGCCCTCAGCTTCCCTAGATCCATGGCCCCGCGCCGTCTGGTCGCTGTTACGCGTGGCATCAGCAGCCGGGCTGCAAGTCAAGCGCAGCATCATAGTGGTAAGAGTCTGTCTGATACCCGTCTATATATCGAGAATTTGTCCACGCACACCGGCACCCACATCATAGCTATTCTCCGTTTTGTCCCTTCATCATTTGCGCCGGACACTCTATGGCTAACATTGTATTTTGGGGTATGCAGGGCCAGAGGATACGCTTCTTGGCGGCGAACCCACCAACAACTCTGCTGCGACGGTGGGTGCACATATCCAGCGACAAACATACCGGGAAAAGAATGCGGCAAGTGGCATGAGTACGGGCGCGGGGCTGCACGCGAGCAAGGCCGGCTTGGGCTCTATTGGGCAGAAGGTCGGCGGTAGCGGCAAGTCCAAGCACGCGGAAATATACCAGTCGGCGTGAATGAGAGCGGCTCTTGGTGTTTGTGCAGGCAGCTTGTAGTCTGCTCTTTTCATGTTTTTTCCCCCCTCCCTCTTTACCTTGGGTTTGGATCTTTTATTCTCTCTACTTCAGGTCGGAAGTCAGATGTAAGTCTGTAAAAACTTTCGATTCTTTAATATAAATTCCGTTTTGTTTGGTCTGGATTTAACGTTCACTGAGATCATCATCAATCGGGGCTGTTGATGTTGGAGAAAAAAGGACCGAAGTTGGAGAATCCACAGCACAATTTGGAGAATTGGAGAACAATTTCAGATCCTTGTATGGAGTTAGCAGGGGTTCTTTCCGTGAGCGTAATTGGTGTAGTGGTAACATTAATCGTTGCCATCCGGTAATGATTTCGATTAGCCCTGGGTTCGATTCCCAGATTACGCAACAATGTCTAATCTTTTTCTCTTATTTTTTATATTTCTTAATAAGCAGCCTTACCCTACCTAGTCTTTGGCTGGCGTGTTTGAACGGGCCGTCCCAAACTACCCAACAGCTGTCAGGCCTGCCACTTTTATGTTCTTGGCTTGGCTTGGCTTGGCTTGTGAACATCACGTCCTATCTCTGTTATAGAAGCCTGTCTGGCTATGAGACTATCGTTCACCAAGTCATTCTCGTTGTTAAACTCAGTGGCACTCGGAAATAAGTAATCAAAGAACAAAGCTCATCTACACATTGTTACACGCTCAAGTCTCATTGACGCTACAACGTTTCTTAGCTTTACTTATCGAAGAAGTGCCATAGTTCTTATAGTCTCTTCTTTGTTCTTTATACAGCCCCCTCCTAAAAATGTCCACCACAGGCCACCTCTTCATTCTTGCTGATCACATCAAACTTGCTCTTCTGGAGCGTCAGCGTGCCTCATCGGCACTTGCTACTGGGACGAGTTTAGGTGCTGAAGCTGAAAGCCAGGACGGTCATATTGCGCGGTCACTGGAGCAGTTGAATGAGGGAATTGCATCATTGCGGGCTGAGGAGGAAAGGCTGCGGAATGCGGGCAGCGAAGAGTGAGTATTTCTTTTCCTCTTTCTTTTTTACCCCTAGACTATTCACTAGCACGCCATGGTGATGTCTTATAGCATGGTTATTGTGTCTTGTTTTTCTGACTTCTCTTTGCTCTAGTGCTGCCAACGACATCGACGACTCCTTAATCACACTCTCCAAACAGCTTGACAGTTTGACCTCGCAGTTTCACCGCTTCACCGCTCCCGACCCCCTTTCTACCTCGTCAAGCCCCTCATCTTCACCCTCAGCCCCTGCTACACAGGGCGTGCGGTTCCGCGACTCCGACATGACTGCGGGCGATGGTGCTGCAGACGTGGAAGCCCAGCAACTATTCGGCACGCGATACACCGATGCCACAGACAGTGCGGGCTACCGCGACGAGACAGACGACATGTCCAACGAGCAAATCCATACCTTCCACGACCGTATAATGGATGAACAAGACGCCCACTTGGACCGGCTAGGCGAGTCGATTAGCCGCCAGCGGGAACTAAGCATGCGCATTGGCGATGAGTTGGATGCCCATGTTGGCATGTTGGAAGATACAGAAGCTGTAGTCGATCGGCACCAGAGTCGGCTCGATCGTGCACGGAGGTCATTGAATCGCATTGCTGAAGACGAAAGCGATAGCCGCGGCATGATGACCATTGTTATCTTGATTATTATCTTGATCCTGCTGATTGCCATCCTCAAGTAACCTGCCGGCCGTTTGCCTGTATTAGCTCTGGATGATCACTTTCCTTTTCTTTCTTGCTTTTCTATCTTGGTGGCGTTCCCTTTTTCTTCTATTCATACACAGGATCTCTTCTGTACTTGGCCGTGCTTGTTTCTGCACCATCTGTACATATATTCCTTTTCTAGCCCTCAAGGCGGTACTGGGAGGATGTTTTCATGGTTTCCTCGTTATTTTCTTCGGAGTTTTTGGCGTTTGCTCCTGTTCTGCTAGCTTATTATTAGTGTACACATGGCTTACTGTCTCGATATATTACAGGCCAATTCTATTTGCTATTCACTATCGCTATTTGAGAAATACAGCTCGCTTTCCCTTATGACTAATATTACTCGCCCAATTCTGTGCGACAAGCAGTTGACTGGCTTGTGCCGGGCTTGGGTCGCTTTAACTATACTATCTGTAATCATTTTCTGCCATGTGCTTTTTAATGGGAATTCCGCCAACAGCAGTACTTGGCTTTATCCAGGATAAGAGTGTAGCTGAAGTGTAGAAAAGAAATACAAGCTTAAATAGGGTAAAAGAACAAAAAGAAGAATATTGGAGCATGATGTTGCGAATTGGCAGACTTTTTAGCCGTGAAGACAGGGCTCTCTTTTCTGCGAGAGGCCTCAACGAATCACTAACGGCATATCGTGATCCATACCGTCGTTGAGCTCCAAGATATTGCTGCCTCCAAGGAGGCCACCCCTTGTTGGCATTGCTCGTTTCTCTGGAGCCCACACCTCTTGAAATTTGATTGACCCGTCACTGGATGCAATCACAATGCATCCCTCCGACGATGATGCGTATTCATTGGCTACTCCTGTTTCTGTGGGAATCAGTGGGCACCAGATGGCGTGGAGAGCACGTGGTCCTCCCTCCTAAGTGAGGGCCGCAACTTCTCGGCAATCTGGCCAACTGAATACCGCAATGCGGCGCCCATGCTCTGGGAGGGCAAATCCAAAAGTGGCTACAATTTCTCTCCTTGCCGTCGACCAAATGAGCGATGTAACTTGTGCTGACACAGCAATGGTAGCTAATGCAGTGCCACTAGTGGTGTGAAAAAAGTGAATACACTTGTCTGTAGAACCTCCCCCTGTAGCGATGACACTAGGCCGCCAAGGGCAGAATGCGATTGCTTTGACTGCTGCTGAATGAACCCACGTATGCTTTGGAAGCCGGGTTTGGTGCTCCGCCGTCTGCAGCGGCTCGGCAATCGGTGGAATCAGGGTATCGATTGGCTCATCTTCGATATAGGTATGATGGCTATTCAGCAGATACGACAACCTAGAAATTGCAGTGGGGGTAACTGAGACTTTGTCCATTCGACTGGCAAGAAAATGGTCGGCTTCAAAAAGACTGCAAACATTGTCGTTTCCACCAGAGGCGAACATCGAGCCATCTGGAGACCAGGCAAGACCGCAGACCTGTTGTGAGTGAATAAAAACTCGGGCCAAGAGAGTCACTGAACCATGAAAGCCCACCCCTCTTTCTATCGCTCCTGATGGCCATTCCACTGCGTAGTACGAAACACAACCTCGCTCATCGCCGACCAAGAGATCTTCATTTGGTACGAGAGCTCTCCGAAGAAGAGGGTTCAGCGATGGTCTCCAAGTCACCTTTGGTCGCCAACTCAAGCACGAAACGCGGCCCTCAAACCTTTGAGAAAACCTGGGCTGGGTCTCTTTTTGACGAAAGTCGTCGATGCCTATCAGCCCTAACTCTCCATCCGAAGTGCTATAAGCCAGAATGCTTTTACGTCCCTCCGTTGAGGAAAAGTTTAGGGCCGATATCCATGGCTCGAACTCGTCATTTTTACCGCTGTCTTTTAGCAGAATAACATCAGCGTTTTCAGACCAGCCGTATATTTTTCCACCAAGGCCCATAGCCAAAATCTGGCTTGTGTCACACCATGACAAGAGAGAGCAATAGAAGTCGTTCCGAAGGTTTGGGGCGTCAAGAACTCTAAAAACGGGGTTTTAATATTGGGTTAACGAGCTGGATGGGCTAAGCAAATGTACTAAGTGTTGAATAAAAGCAAAAGAAAAAAAGAATTATGAAAAAGGAGCAGGCATACATACCTAAATGGAGCTGTGGGAATTGTGCGAGAGTTGTTTCTTTTTTCTGGTCCTAGAAAGGTTAATGAGTTAGTGGCCGTCAAAGGAGTAGCCACTTGCACTTCAAAATAGTGTTTATACACCACGGAAGCTTCCATCCTAGCTATTGGCCATAACCACACAAGGAGGCAATGCCGATACGACTTACTTGTTTTGTTATTCACCCACCGTGATCCATTCCACTTTGTACTAGAAGAGATATTTCTGGCAATGCTTCGTGGATCAAAACGGCGGACCTCTTCCGGCTCTGTGATGTCGGGGTTGCCGATGGGAAATATCCTCTCAGTCCGATCCAGACCTAGAGCAGCAGCGATGCGACTTGCATACATATCACTTTCTTCTATAGCACTAGGATCTGGTCCGGGCCAAGAGGTGACATACATGCGAGTAGCTGAGGTGCCAGACTGAATGAGATGCCCCCGGCCATCGTTAATAGGAGGAATAGCGCCCCCGATGTTCCATATACTCCCACTACCCATTCTCTGAGATCGCTGATGGAGCTGCCGTTCATGATTACGAGCTAGAATTGAAGAGAAAATTAGATACGTAAGTCTTAATTGCATCCTTATGTTGTAAAAAGGCTTACCGAGAGCTTGACTGCGTTGAGAAAGAGCAAAGTTGCGCTGCTGTGGTGTAGAAATGAAAGGATCAACGGAGGCAACGTTGCTACGGGCAAGAGATTCATAGAGGGTCAGTTCTAGGCTAGACTTGGTCGTCTGAAAGCGATCTGCTAGACTAGAATCGAGCTTGCGATGAGTTATAAAGCGGTCTAGATTCTGGCGGGACGCAACTCTCCTATTCCTTTTAACAATGGTGGGGGAAAAAAAGATGACAGGAATGCTGGAGCTAGGAAGTCTAGCCTTGGATATCTCAGTTAATCGCTCCCCATGGGCTTCATGGGTTTGATTACTGATGGGAGCTAGAGGGGTGGATGTAGCTGCCGTTATTGATGTAGGGGGGGGACTGGTGTGCCTTGAAGTTTGCGAGTCGGTCCAACTTCGAGTGCTGCGCGTTCTAGAAGAAAGGTTTCTACTGCAAGGCAGTGGGGGAAGGATTGGAGAAGGGGCATTTTCTTTCCAGCCAAAATTGTCATCGGAACTGTAGCTTCGGGTGACATGAGTGTCCGCTCTACGGCGTTTTCGTGCGCCCGAAGGCATACTGGACTGAATGACTGAAAGGGCTCAAGAAACAACACAGTGGTTGGTAAGTAGGATCGCAAAGATTTGGCCAAAAAGACAAATAAAAAGCAATGTGTAAACGGACTAGCTCGTCAATCTTGGTGACTATGGATTCTTAAGACCTGCGTGCAAAAGAATCACCATAACAAGGAGAACTAATACAAAAAAAGAATGATGACCAAAAAAAGAATAAAGGTTTCACGGCAAGCCTCGAGAGTCACAAAGCCAGCAGAACAGCAAACTGTCTGCAAAGGGGGAAAAAAAAAAGATAATGTTTGGCCGATTCAACTGGATGCCATCAACCAGCAACTGGAATGGTGATGATGATAATGTTTGAATTATGGCAAACGTGAGAAGGCAAAATTCAAGCGTGAAACTGGGACAAGAAAGAGAGAGAGAGAAGAGCCGCAAGTTGTCACTGGAGTTGAAGCAGTTGTAAGCAGAAAGGCTTTCGAGAGGGGGGGGGGGGGGGGGGGGGGAGGGGAGGG
>JAXASZ010000949.1:0-27902 GCA_038407095.1 Ceratocystis destructans
AAAAAAAAAAAAAAAAAAAAAAAAAAAAAAAAAAAAAAAAAAAAAAAAAAAAAAAAAAAAAAAAAAAAAAAAAAAAAAAAAAAAAAAAAAACAAAAAAAAAAAAAAAAAAAAAAAAAAAAAAAAAAAAAAAAAAAAAAAAAAAGAAAGAAAAAAAAAGAAAAAGAAAGAAGAAAAAGAAGGGAGGGGGGGGGGGGGGGGGAGGGAGGAAGGGAAGGGGGGGGGGGGGGGGTGGGGGGGGGAGGGGATATGGGACAAATATAAACATGATCCGTGTCGTCACGAAAAGAAATGACGGCAGGACTTGTTCAAGAGCACCTCAATATTCCTCTTCCCACCAACGCCCTCCTGCCCCCAGGAGCTTTGCCAATACCAAAATTCAAACAAGCTCCTCCTTTCTCTTCCCGCCCGTCTTGCTCTATTTCTAGCCATGTAACTCGTTCTCGTTTTGTTCCTGATAGGGGGGTGGATCAAACACCACACAATGGCTTCAAAATAAACGAGTATGTCATGTCGTGGCCATAGTTTGACGGGCTTTGTTTGGTCTGTAAGAGATGGAGATCGAATAACTGACTGACCGGCAAGTCGTCTGGAAGAGAGTATGGGTCTTCTTTCGTTGTTCTTTTTCTTGCGTGCTAGCTCCCTTGGCCTTTCCTCCTAACCATCCATCCACCTATATCGCCTCTCCCTGAACCGCCAAAAACCACATCCCCCCTCCGCTTTTCGCGTTCAGGCTTCCTCTCGCAGACTGTGCGTTTATGCGTACCACATAGCAAAGACCCATCATCTTCCTTGGTTCACCGGCAAGCCAGTCAATGCTGGTAGTGGTGGTTCAGCTCAGGCTGTTTTCCGTAGCGCTAGCTTCTCTAGGCTTTGCTCGGGAAGAGGCATGGTATCATGTATTGAATTGGCTTTAGGCTTATACACACTCACTTCTCGTAGCGAGGCTATGCCCTATGCCCTCACCGGCTCTCTTACACACACTCATCTCATCCATCCACTCATACTCGCTCTATACTCGCTCTTATGGTCGCATCTTACACTCACTCACCTTAATCCACCACTCACTTGCCTCCTGGCTTCTCTCACCCCCTTCCCACCCACAAACCTGAGGGAAAGCTGAAACGCATCCAAGCTCACTATTTACTCCTTTTCCTCTTCCCTTCTCCTCGTTGGCCTGTTCTCCCTTCAACTCTTATCCGTGTCCCCCTGGTTCGCTTTTTTTCTTCTGTGTCGTTTTCCCGAGATAGATCGTCTTGGTGTTTTCATGCAGCTCTACTCTCTTACCGCCCAAACCAAAACGCGGGGACTGGGCTCTTGCTTGGACACCTGGTCACGAAGACAGCAGCCCCTAATCCAGGCCAGACCAGCTTAAACCAGCTCACTACCAAACACGCCAGACACACGGAACAGGCTGTCTCGCTCTTTGTCTAACTTAGAGCCCTCTGCTTGGTTCGCCCATTCTCGGCTCTGTCTCGCTATTGTTCGGAATTTGCTGCTCTTTTTTCTTGCCTGCCATTGCTTCTGACTGGTGCCGTTGTAATATCTCCTTCCCCCTTCTTGTCCCACCATCTCTTTTCACACCTGCCTGTCATGCACTGAGTTTGTGTGTATGTGTGATCGGTTTATGTTTCCCGTTTTGCTTGTGACTTCTTCCGAGTCGTTGGTGGCGAATTTAGGTTTCCTTCCACGTTATGGGTATCGAGTTAGATCTCCGCTGTCCTTCTCCCAGTCCCTTTCTCTTCTTTGCCTTCATGCCCCAATCTTCCACTGCATATCTGCCTGCAGCTTCGCCTCCACAACCGACTGCATAAATTGCCGCATGTTTGTCGGCTCATTCCCGTCTATACCCTCCATCGCTGTATCCAAACCCTGTTCTTCCTTTACCGCTCTACAGCACACGTCTTTGGCCACTGCCATAGCGTCCGCCAGCTCTATTGCTGAGAATTCGCCCTCACTTTCAGCCATAAGAAGCTCATCCTTAGACGTGAAGCTGAATACGTGCACTGCACGCGCACGGCTGATTTCAACGGCAGATGGGTCAACTGTGATGGCCTGCTTGCCGCCATCGGCCTCTGCTGTCGGTGCTGTTGCAAGCACTGTTGCTGATGCCAGGCAGTTAAGCGGAATTGCAGCAGCCATCAAGCCGAGAATAGCAGAATGAAGCAGTGCAGGGATGGCAGCCAGATTCTGTGATAATGGTTAGTAGAGTTCTGTAGTTTCTCAGCTGCGTGCGTGCAAATTTCAATGTTCACAGATTGTGAAGCAGGGGCAAATCTGGATCAATATCTGCCGGGTCTGTCCTTACTGCTTGTGCTTGCACTATCTTGGCGTTCATATAGTCGTTTTCTGGCGTTTCAGTAATCTGAAGGACAATTTGGATCAGACACCGCGGAAAGTTCTTGAGCGGGATCATGCTGCTCAAAGCGGCGTGAAGAAGGGACTCCAAATGTCTCTCGCGAGTACCTACATGATATGTCTAGTTAGTGCGTGTCGCATTACCACGGCACGATCACCCGCATTCTCCCTTTCCTTCTTTTCCTTTCTTTGTCCACTGCTGGCCTCTTCTCATCTGGATTCTTCCATTGACCCCGTCTATCCCTTTCTCTCTCTCTCTCTCTCTCTCTCTCCGAATTACATACCTCCAACGCCTGCTGCAGGCCGCACAATCAAGTCGATATTGGCTTCAAACGCCGCCTCATCCTTCTTCGGCGCCTCAATTGGGCCGTTTACCGATGACAGTACTTTGTATCCATTGTGCGAAAACGCCGCTGAGCCATCTGCGCAAGGCAGAGGCGAAAGGTGCACTTCCGGGCCAGAAGACATTGTGTGAAGCGTATAAGACTTGACCTCTGCTTTTAGAAGTCTCGGGTGGGTAGGGAATATGGAACTCTCCGGGTTCCTTGGGTCTCTCAGACTGTGAATAAATGCTCGGAAAGGCCTAGGGCGCCAATTATCGTCTGCTTATCTGATTCTTCTTCAAATATCTTCGCTCCTGATGTCGTCGACTGCAAGTTTTTCTTGGCCACCATCAGAGAGATACAATATACAGCCCCACTTATTCATAACCCTAGACCCTTACAATGCCTTACTTCTGGTTATGCGGCTTAACGTCTTCAGACTGTCCGCAACTCCTCACCTCACCCTTCACCTTCATCAACACGCAGTTCTTAAGTTATCAACAACTTGTCCAAAAATGTCATCAACACAAACACCCAATCAACTCGAGTCTAAGCCAGCAACACTACCCAACACAACAATAATTCCTAAGCTTGAACCTCGCCGTCGGCGTCCAGCTGAAAATGCCCAGCCTCGCCCGGTAACACCTGCCTTCCCCGAACTACCAGACCTCTCTAAGCTTGAGTTTCAGACGCCTTCACGGCGTATTCTGACAAAATCTGACCATGAAATATTCTTGGCCTCGCCATCGAGTCGTCTCATCCAGGCATGGATCTTTGGTCTTACCGATTCTGTCGCTGGTGTGCCGTGTTCTGCAGTAAAGGAGGATGAACAGCTAAGTAAGCCTATGGCCGAGCTGCTGCGTATCCTGGATGAGCTAGAGGCGATTGTCGAGAAAGCCCCCCCGAATGAGCAGGGCGGCTCGCGGTTTGGAAATAAGGCATTTCGGGACTTCCTCGACAAGGCGAAATTACACATGCCCCAGTGGCATAAAACCTTGGGCTTGGAAAGGGAAGACGCTATTACTGAAGTGTCGGCGTACCTGGCTCAGTCATTTGGAAACCGCATGCGCATCGACTATGGCTCGGGTCATGAGCTCAACTTCATGATTTGGCTATTGTGTCTGTACCAGCTGCGAGTGTTTGAAAAGAGCGACTTCAAGACCCTGGTTCTTCGTGTATTTAAGCGCTATCTAGTCGTGATGCAAAAACTGCAAATGGCATATTATCTTGAGCCCGCAGGCTCGCATGGTGTCTGGGGCTTAGATGACTATCAGTTTCTTCCGTTTCTATTTGGCGCCGCCCAGCTGCTTGAGCATCCATACCTTGGTCCCAAGTCCATTCACAACGAACTAGCCCTAGAAGAGAACAGCGCAGACTACCTCTACCTCTTCCAAGTCACATTCGTCAATAGTACCAAGACAGTAAAGGGCCTACGGTGGCATAGCCCCATGCTAGATGATATATCATCGGCCAAGTCCTGGTCTAAGATCGAAGCTGGCATGAGACGCATGTTCATGGCCGAAGTACTGGGTAAACTGCCAGTCATGCAACACTTCTTGTTTGGCTCTCTTGTTCCTGCAGTTGAGGGGATGAGTAGAGAAGATGAGGCGGGCTTAGGCTCGGAGGAAAACGAGCCGGAAGGCGGAGAGCTATGCCTCGATCATGGCAAAGAAGGACATAAACACGGCAACGCCATTGGATGGAACGACTGCTGTGGTATTAAGGTACCGAGTGGAATTGCGGCTGGGGTTGAGGCGAGAAAGAAACTAGACGGAGGGTTGCGGAGAATCCCGTTCGATTAAGTATTTTATGTATCTAAATCCAATCCCCAAAGATAATGAAAAGAATGCAGGGCTTATGAGCAGCAAAACAAGCCCTCTCTTTCTGTTCTCACAACTTTGGGGCCGTCTTTTGGACAACCTTGATCAAAGCACGACCATTTGTCAGGCAAGCCTTCCCTCCGATAACCTCAGTCACAAAGCGGATATCTTCAAAGCCGTCCACTAGCGTTCCAGTTCTCCAGATCTTGGTCTGGAGATGATCGCCCGGCATGACGGGACTTGAGAAGCGAGCTTGAAACTCTCTGATATTCTCCGGCTTACTGCCGCCCAGGGTTTTAAGAATCAGACGACATGTCGTGTTCCACGCAAACAGGCCATGCATGATGTCGCCCTTGAACCCAATGGCCTGGCCTGGCTCTGGCGTCGCATGCAGTGGGTTGTAGTCCCCATTTAGCCGATATAGTAGTCCCGATTCACGCGTTGATGTCTGCACAACAGTACAATCCGGCTCTCTCCCTTCTGGCGGCGGTAGGGATTTTGTTGGCGGCCCACGAGGCCCACCCCAGCCACCACTTGCCGTGCCAACATAGAACATGCTCGCGATACAACGTGTGTACAGCACACCCGTGTCAACATCTACTAGGTCCTCTTGTGTCTCGAGGACGCTACCGGATGTACCTTTGTCGTATACACCAAGCACTCGCGTGCGTGTCTCAAAACGCCGCCCAGCTGAGCTATGTGGGATGGGCTTCAGGAAGAACATCTTGCGCTGGCCATCTACAACGCGCTTTGGATCAAGGCTGGGGACACCGGGAATGGAGATGGCATTCTGGCGGGCATAGAAGTCAACGACGTCAGAGGTATCGCCTTTGAAACCTGAGGACACAGGGACATGGTGTTAAAGATTAGTCTGGAATATCAAGCGGAAGTTGAACATACCGAGAACGATAGGATAGGTTGGAAACGCAGCAAAATCCGGATGGAGCTCCTATGAAGTGGTCTCAATTGTCACTATTATACTCCCATTTGTCTAGACACGTTGAGCTTCAGAGAAACTTACATAGAGATAGTGCAACTCGTCTGCTGTACATCCAATGCTATTTGCGAAAAGCAGCAAGTCTCGCTTGTTCCATGAGACGGGGAGTGGGGGGTACTCGACGCCAGCACCTGGGTTCGACATTGCGGTAACGGCGGAGTCGAGGTGATGTTGGAGTATAGAGCAGGAGTAGAAGAAAGTAAGAGAAGCAAGCGAGAAGTGGACATGCGCGACAATTAATCAAGACTTTCAGGGACAGGGTTTTACGAGGAAGCTACAGTTTTATTAGCGTCTTGAAAGTACGCGCTTTCAAAGCCGAGCTTCGGCCCTTGGCCCTTGGCCCTTGGCCCTTGGCCCTTGGAAGTCCTTTCTTTGATCGGGTTGATGGCGGGGTGGTCTTATCAGATCTAATTTAGCTTGCCTACAAGACCCTAGTACAGGCAAAGGTTAGGGCTCTATAACCTTGGGCCCATTAAAAAGCTAGGGTTACGAGCTTGCTCAACATCTAGGAGCCATATTAGCTATCGATAAGGGAAACTAAGGGTGATGATAACGTTCCCCAAGTTGGGGATCTAGCTGAACGTTGTCCTAGGGTTCATCCTAAGCTGTGTCCTGATAATGGGGCTAATCTAAAGGGCTTTATCAAGACTGATGGATAGCTGTCCACTTGCATTGATAGCCGAGTTGATAACAACAGTGCCGATCGGTTCACGCCCCTCTCCCCAAAGGCAAAAATAACAAGGTTTACCCCCTCCCCTCCTCTTCCGGCTGCGTTTCTAAACTTGCTATGTTAGCGGCACGATTGGAGATCTTTGACGAGCTATAAAAGCCAAAGTTTGGAGACTCTTCCTGACCTTCCTGCTCTCCCTCTTTCTCTTTCTCTCTCTTCTTTCCCCTTCTTCTTTCTTCTCTTTGTCTACAATGTCCATTCCTATCTACTCTACCCCAAGCTCTGATCTGCTGGCCTCTATTTCACTGAGCGCTAGCGAGTTTGCCTCATTGCGCACTGCGGCCGTTGAAGCTAAAGCCGTCGCGTATTGTCCATACTCAAAGTTTCGTGTAGGTGCTGCGCTGCTGGCATCATCCGGGCTCATTATCAAGGGCGGGAATGTCGAAAATGCGTCGTATCCTGTGACCACGTGCGCCGAACGCACAGCGATTTGCTCGGCCGTGACAACCTTTGGCGAGAAGTCTTTCCGTGCCGTGGCCGTGGCTACAGACGTAGCGCCTCCAGCATCTCCCTGTGGCATGTGCCGTCAAGCGTAGGACTTTCTTCTATTCCCCTCTGTCTAGGAATGACATTGCGGTAGCATTGTTTCTGTTGCTGATCTTGTGTGTATGCTTGAATGCATGTGGGTTGTTGTAGGCTTCGCGAATTCTGTGATCTAAAGACTCCTGTCATCATGTTTGACAAGGACGAAAACTTCAGCGTCTTGCTGTTAGAACAGGTACGTGCTCCTGCAGCTTCTAAGTGTCTGTTGATGTACTGAAGGCTTACTATGGGAAATTCCAGCTACTCCCTCTTTCGTTCGGGCCCGAGAGTCTTCCGTCACCGGATGCTCTAGCTATGTCCAGAGGAGAAACCTAGGCAACTGTGCAGATGGATAGCAATGACCACCGCATGACCAACATGTATCTTATAATGAATGAAACATTATACGGCTATTTACACGCTTTTACTTTGTTAAGCATCGACTTTCTTCTCAATCGTTGTTATGTGACCCTTTTCTTCCCCGTCATCGGCCTTGTACTGCTTATCTTGGATCGCTTGAATCTCTGCATCTGTCCGGCGAGTACCCTTGGTTGTTTTCCAAGGCATAGGAGCACCTGGCGCAAAGAGCTCTTCAACCTCCTCAAGTGACTTGCCGCAAGTTTCCGGGTCTAGTAGCGGCGGATTAGTATCGGGGAATAAAAACATGGTATACATAGGAGACTCAAAACTTACACGTGAAGAACGCCACAATAGCTGCCACAATGCACAGCACGCCGAAGATGATGAACGTACGATATGTGATATTGCGGAAGGCTGGCGGCGTAAACATGCCCAGCGCAAAATTGAATAGCCAGTTTGCCACAGCTGCCAGCGCCATGCCTGTAGCACGTGTGCCTAGTGACCAAACCTCGGCAGCATAGATCCAAGCTACTGGGGCCAGTGTCAGGGCATAGACAATGATCAGCAGATAGCTAAAGGCAATAACAACGTGCGATGCGTTTCCAGATACAGTAATCAGCACATTTGAGTTGCCATCAACGCCGCCGGGAACATATGTGCCAAAACCGCCAAGCACAGCGGCTACGACAAAGTGGCACACGGCCATTCCAAGAGCACCGTATATGAGCAACGGACGGCGGCCGGTTTTGTCAATGAAGAAGAACATGATACCGGTGAAGCTATGGGAGTAGACAGGTATCAGCTTTAATGGCCTTTGGGTTTGGTAACAGTGGTGATGGAACATGGATAGAAAGGAGAAGGACGGTGGCAATCCTTGCTTACATGATGAATAATGCATATTGAACGCCCGAAGCCAAAAGGTTCACATTGTCTTTGAGTCCAGCCATCTGGAACACATACGCTTTGATACAGTTAGCCACGACCGCGCTTAGTCCAGCCTCGCAACAGACAGACGCTACTTACTGATGTAGTACACAATAGCATTGGCACCTGAAAGCTGCTGGAAGGCCTGTACCGACATGCCAGCCAAAGTGCGTTTCCACATGCCGTTAACCACAAAGCTCTTGTAGCCCAAGTTTGCCTCCTGCTCGGCACGTAGTACCGTCGAGATTTCGTGCCACTCGGCAAGCACTAGGGGGTCCTCGCAGTTGCCGTTGGCCTGGATATCAGCTAATGTGCGGATTGCCTCCTCATCACGGCCGACCTTGGCCAGCCAGCGAGGTGAGCGTGGAAGGAACGGCAGGCCGACCATGAGTAAGACACAGGGGATGAACTGGCTGCCCCAGGCCGTACGGAATGAGGCAGTTCCGGCGATGTGCGAGCAACCATAACCGATAAAGTACATGAAGAAAATTCCCCATTCGATAGCAAGCTGTTGGATGATGATGATACGACCACGGCGCTCCTAAGCCAAGGAAACCCAGTCAGAATAAATAGAGAAGCCGAAAAGAGGAACATTCGGGGCTTGTCCTAACTCACCCGTCTTGCAATTTCAGCAAGGTACACCGGGACCTGTGATGAGGTGATTCCCACACAAACGCCGTTGAGAACACGGCCAGCAATGAGCGATCCAATACCGTTGGTTGCAACTTGGATGGCTGTACCGACCAGCCACCAAAAACAGGCAAAGAAAATGGAATCTCGGCGCCCCCAACGGTCAGAGATAGGGCCGGCCATCAGCGAGCCGACAACTGAGCCGGCCGCTAGTGCGGAGCCAATAGCACCTTGTACAACACCATGAGGATTGTCAAAGTAGTCCATATATTGGTCGGTGATGACAATGGCAGACATGGAGGAGATGTCAAAGCCAAAGAGCATGCCACCAACAGTGGCGATGAGAGCCACGAAGTACGTGTTTGCTGGGGAAGAGGAACGGCAATTAGTAAGTATAAGATGGAACCAAGGGATTTACGCATTGAGACATACTGATTTTAGGAAAGTGGACGCCCATGGTTGTAAAAAGGCCAAAGAAGTTGAAAGCAAGAGCCAGGTAAAGGATCTAGAAAAGAGCATCCCAAGCCACTCTTGAAAATCAAACATGCCTGGTGAAGTCCCTTATATATACTAGCCAGTCTCGCCCAGACTCACAGGCCCGCTGTGCTACCTCATCTGCCGCTTCCCCAGATTTCCCCACAGGCCAGCCATACCAGCACAAATCACCAGACGTGATAGGCGCGCATCTCCAGAGAAGATGGGGTAGAAGTACAGGCAAGACAGGCTGGGAAAGACAGGGGATAGGGTAGCAATTGGAACAGAACTAGACGGCAGCAGCAAGATACAACGTCACAAGTACGGCGAATTCAGTAGCAGTCACGTCAAAGTCGGACCAAACAGCCGTTTCAGTACACTGTCGCCGTGTTGGCTTTCTTAGACCAGGCAAAACTAGTTGATATGCGCGCTTAGAACCGAGCAAAGCAAGAGGATGGAGTAAGCCCTGTCCGCTAACAGGGTAACTAACTCACGCACGCCATACGGACATTAGAAAACGCAGGCTTTTGCTCCAGTGACCTCCCCAAGCTTCCCCCACTTGTCACTCTCCCTTGTCTCCCCCACTCGTATCCCAAGATTGGTGCGCCTCAGAGTAACGCAAGAAGAAAAAAGGGAACTTTGGTGTGCATAACATGCATTCATTAGTGCAGTGGCCGTAGGCTGTACACCCAAGACCATGTGCCCTTGTCGCAACAACGCCGAGGGCATAAAGGACAAGCGCGGATAAAGTCAGGCTATCCCCCTGGCAAGCACAAAGTCGGCACGGCACTTAACAGACAGTCTGCCAGCCGGCCGGCTAAAATGGTGAGACTAGGCCAATCCCAGAAAGAGACAATGATTGGCGGTGGCCGCATCCCAGCAAGCATGCAATAGTAGAAGGTCGTTGAGACAAGCTACAATAGAGGGCGGGGACTTGGGGAGGAACTTTGTATAATTAGCCGCGATTCCTACTTTCCCCTCGTCATCTAATGCGTTGTAGCCCCGGAGTTAGGGAGAGGAGAGGAGACGAAGGACTGCAGCGTTCTGTTGATAAAGGGCTTGGGGGGGGAGGGGGGCTGAAGATGTAACGTGACTCTCAACCCTAAAGATAGTAGTACTAACCCTCGTTTCTTTATCGATAAGAGCGCCATACAGACATAGCGGGAAGACGGGCTGATCTGATCCAAAGGTCGGCTCCGAAAGTCGGCGGGTGGGGCATGCCGGACAAAGAAAAACTCCTGGGGCACTTTTTTCAACATCATGGAATGACTCTTCGCAAAGCCAGCGAGGATGTTATGACAGCCAGCTGAAGCTGAGTTAACAAATCACCGTTGAAGGTCATTGTTTGGAAAAATATTCTTCAGGCCTGCCGTGGTAAGGCTGTGATATTTTTAGCTATTCTACAGTATACTTAATCCTGCTAACAGAATCTGCGGCCCCTCGTTGCGCCGTTCCCCACTTCTTCAGTAGCCTTGGGGTTTGGATTCGAATTGTATTCGTGACCTGAGAAGTCTTGCATAACTCATCTTCGTTCCCATCTTGTCATTCTACTGGTTGATATTCGGTTGGTATTGCAAGTTTCCCATTGTATTTACTACTCCGTCATCGCCCTTGCTCCCGTCGCCTTGACCTCTTAAATCCACCACAAATTTCGGACAAGTCCCAAAAGCCAACGGTCTTTGTCTCGCCCCTCCCCTTAAGCCTCCCAGCGCATACAGAGAAATACTACCTTCTGGTCTAGTGGGCTTCTATTCGTGCCCAAGGCGTCTATACTCGAGCTCCTTATTCCTTTTCTGCGCTCAACCTTGCCTCCTATCAACCGTACCATGGATCTAGTTAATCAGTGAGTCAAGCCGATGCGCACCGGCCGCTACTGCTGCCGCCTCTATCACGGGATTGTCTCTTGCGTGCTTCTGCAGCTGGGTTTTGTTTTAGCGGCCTAGTGGACATCTCGAGACATCCGACTTTATGCTTTTGTCCATCTCGATTCGCCCTCCCACCCACGACTCAGGCACAGACGCGCAGACAAACTCCCGGGCACTACCTCTTGTGTACAACATAATGCTCGCTGATACTAACACCCACCAAAGCCTCGAGGGCCGCCTGCTCTTTGCTGTTCCCAAAAGTAAGCCTTTCGTCTATAGGATCTTCCCTTTTCCCCCCTCTTGGGCCAGCCCCCGTCGACTCGACTCCCAAATCCAACCCCGCATCTACTAATACCATTTTAGAGGGCCGCCTCAACCAGGCTTGCCTGAATCTACTAGAGGGCGCCGACATCCAGTTTCGCCGCGAACACCGCCTGGATATCGCCCTAGTTAAAAACCACCCCATCGCACTCGTTTTCCTCCCGGCTGCTGATATCCCCACTTTTGTTGGCGAGGGCCGCGTCGACCTGGGAATCACAGGATGGGACCAAGTGGCTGAGCACGATGCTGCCATGCGCGCAAACCGCCGTGCTGAGGCGATGCTATCTGGCACGCCAGTACCTGCTGCTGAGACGCCTGCCGAGGGCACATCTGAGCCTGTCGGTGGCTGCATCACCGTCATACCCCTTGGCTTTGGCTCATGCAAGCTGCAAGTCCAGGTGCCGGTCAAGGGCACTTACAAGGCAACTAGCGACCTAGTCGGTAAAACGGTCTGCACGAGCTTTGTCAATCTAGCTGCTGCGCACTTTGCTAAGCTGGAGAACTGTGATCCCAGCGAACTGAAAACCAAGATTATCGAAATTGGTGGTAGTGTTGAGGCTGCATGTGCACTAGGCGTGGCTGATGGAATTGTTGATCTTGTTGGTAAGTAAAGTCGTGGCCTGGAAAACGTAACATCCAAATGGAACAGAAGGCTTCTTCAAGGAAGGACACGACAATACTAATCCCATTTCTCTTGTACCATGCAGAATCCGGCGAGACCATGCGCGCAGCTGGCCTGACGGCCATCGACACCGTGGTCGACACAGAGGCGATATTGATCAAGTCCCTCAAGCCGTCAGACGAAAGGCTAGTTGACAAGATTGCCAAGCGTATTAGCGGTGTTATCACGGCCCAGCGCTATGTCCTGTGCCAGTACAACATCGAGAGCTCTAAGCTCAGCCAGGCCGTCAAGATCACGCCCGGCAAGCGCGCGCCCACCGTCACGCCACTTAACGACAATGACTGGATCAGTGTTAGCGCCATGATTGAAAAGAAGAAAATCGCCATTGCCATGGACGACCTGAGTGATATCGGTGCCAAGGACATTCTGGTCCTCGATATCCACAACACACGGTAGAAAAAGGCGTATTGTTAGAGTGTGTGCATAGCATAAAGCGGGGGAAATGAAATGTCGTAAAATAGATGTCATGTCGTCAAGGAAACGGGATATTGATTTTTGGGGGGTGTACATCACGGGATTAGGACTAGGACAATCAATACGTGACAAATATTCATATGGAGACCCTCGACATGCAGCCAACTTGGGAAATCAACGCAAACTGTATTTGTACACTTCTAGAGAAAGAAAAAAGAAAAAAAGACAAAATGATGAAAGAAAAAACAAATGGTGCATATTCCGACCTCAGGCAATGAGGAAGTTATAAAGAATGGATATGCACTTTACACAAGCTCACGATACTCCTTCCCCTGTCATCCTTTAGTCGCCCCAGACTTGGGAGTTCAAATTCACCGTAAACGCAGCAAAAAAGAAAGCTGCAGATCAAAATTCTGTCACTTTTCATGCCTTCTACTTCAACCAAGCTGGTACACATACATCCACATATTTAATCGATACGTAAAGCTCTCGCTTCCTTCTTGGTCGAGGCTTTCTTCTTTCGCCCACGCTCAAACGCAGCGACAGAGAGCGGGTCTCTGCCTACGTTATCAAGATCCTTGACCTTGTAGATGCGAATAATCCAGTTTTCACTAGTGAAGGCTTCCTCCAGAGTATCAAGCTCAGGAGACTTGTCAGGAAGAGCAACATTGCGCACGCGGTCGCGGGCTTGGCCTGGAGGGAATAGGTTCTGGTAGTTATGATATGACATCTTGTACCTAGAATAACAAAGTCACAAGTTAGTTTTGATGCATTTGTTTTTAACATGCGCTTATGCTAAGCATCAACTTACATCAAACTGTTCTTCATGGTCTCAGTAGCACCAGCATCGACGCGGTACTCGCCACGAGCAGTAAAAAAGTCACGTTCCTTGACTTCATCAGGCCAGATGCCCTCGGCGATACGGACCATCCACAAAAACTTGTTGATGTCATCACCAGAATAGCCTAGAAGAGCACCGAAGACAACCAAGACATAGTCAACCTCGTGCTGGCGCAGGATAGGGTAGCTGACCTCCTCACGAGAGCTCATTGCTTTGCCAACAGTGGCAATGTGGGTGTTGTTCCAGGTGTTGTTGTCAACAAGGGTAGGGCGGTCTGCCATACCACCAATTTGGTAGCCATAGTCCCACCAGGAAGCAATCTTGGCGTCCTGGGGGGTGTTCTGGCGTAGCCACTGGTAAGCCTCACGGTAGTCGTCAATGATGTGCTGAGAGCCATCGGGCAGGCGACTGGCAAGCACAACGGATGGAGAAGAGTAGGCGTTGGAAGTAACCCATGTGCAATGCATGACAAACATTATCAAGTAGGTGGTCATGGCAACGGCAACAATAACCTTAGAAAACATGTCATAGACGCCAACCAAGGGTTTGTTAAGGGTATTAAGGCCACTCTTATTACCCTTCTTCGCAGTTTCGGCATCCTGCTTGGCAACAGTAGCAGGGTTGGGTGTCTCCGCAGTCATAAATGCATCCAGTACCTGAGACAAGGCCAGAGCAGCAGCAACACAAACAATAGGAGTAAGGGTCAACATCAGACGGACCATGACACCAGCAAAATAACTTCCAAATAGGGCGTATACGATGACGAAAACATGCTGGTCCTCCAACTTCTGGAAGCACATGTAGACACCTGCAGGGAACAGCCATATCAACATATTCAGGTCGAAAAAGAAGGCAGGCCAGGCAGTAGGCTGATGCTCAGAGACGGAAGCAATAATGGGAATATGGATCTTGGCGTAACCAGTGTCCCACAACGAGTAGAAACGCCCGTTCCAGGGGGCAATGTAGCCGAGTGACGTCAAGCCAACAAGGGCACCAATGCCCAGAACAAAGGTGATACCGACCAGTGTAATTAGGAATGTCTGGAACTGGCGGCCAGAGATGGCCGAGCGCACATACTGTATGAAGCCAATAAACTGGATGAAGCCGAAGATTCCTAGACAATGTTAGCACAATAGCCAGATGTAAGGACAAACGTATAAAGTCCAACGCTTACCAAGTGCAGGCATGTGCTCGCTGGTACGCACGGGGAGGAAGCCAACAAAGGGAATCTGCATGCTAGCAATCGTGCCCAGAGCGTACCAAGTAGAGTACGCAACGTACAGGCGGTTGCTAAAACGGCCCATAAGAATGAGGACAAACGAGTGCAGGGGCAGAAGGCAGGTAATGAAGGCATAGCCGCCCCACGAGGCCACCATGTAGCCGTAAGATAGAGCACAGAGGGCACCCCATAGCATAGAACCAGCCTTGAGGGACTTGATCCACAAGTAAAAAGTAAACACCAGCAAGAAGATAGCAATCGCCTCATTATCATAAGATCCGGCAACCGAACGGGAAATATAGCCAGGCGCAATTCCCATGAAGATAGCGGACAAAAGCCCAGCAGAAGGCGAGGTTGTCATCTCGTTGGTCAACAGGTAGGTTGCAATAGCGGTAAGACCCGAGCACGCGGGGGCAAGCAGGACACAGATATTGCGAATATCGACAGGAATAGTTAATGTGCGCAGAGCATGGTAAATGACACCACTGGTAACCATGAGACCGGGATAGAGCGTACCGCCAGTAACACGGCCGAGAGGATGCCAAGTGCGGTCATCAAACCAATCCCAGAAGTTGTAGAAACCATTGGCTACAAGATACTTGGTAGCTCTGAAATTAAACCATGGGTCAACTATGCGGTAAAAGCGATGTTAGATATAGTGCAAGCAGGATTAGACCAAGCCATATGTGAGCGGCGCATCGCGAAGTGGGCACAAGAGACAATGCGGGAAAGATAAACTGACATTCGTGGATGATACTCTCGAAACCTAAAGAACAAATGAAACACAGCGTTAGCAATACCAGAACAGTAGCGAATCAATTAGCAGAGAATAAGCAAACAATGGCTTACGGATCACCGAAAAGAGACGACTACTAACAGCAGCGCCAAAAACCAAAGTCAGGATCACGACTCGCAGCAGCCATTTTTGATTGTTGTCGACTTGGACCTTGCTGCCCGACAAAAGCGGTGCTGCCTTAGCAGCAGGAACAGCGACCATGGCGAGACAAATAACTTGGATGTGTAGAAGATGATGATAGAGGGATCAAGTCGAACTGTCAAGTAACACGCTGCAACAACTCCAAGCAAGAGAACCCAGCTCTCGCCAAAAGGGACCGACCGGAACCTAGTAGCAGCAGAAGCCCAAAACGAAGAAAGGAATAGGTACGGGAGTATATTGGATTAACACAGCAGCAATCGTAGCTAGCTGGGGCCAAAGCAGAGGTGATGTGAGGATTGATGAAGGAGATAAGAAGAGCCAAGCTAGCGATGAAGGTGAATAAAAGGAAAGCTTGCATCTCACGGCCACGCGGCTTCAGGGTTAACTTGGAAGCTGTGGTGGATATGATGTATGATGTATGGGGTACTGCAGAACTCCATATAAATTTGGTGGCATATACATGTACATGCTACATTCTTGTCACCCATTAGCTAGTTCTGGGTTAAGGCAAGTCTGGCACCAAATTGCGACGAGAAACTAAGGACAGCATGTTAAGCTTCAAAAGCATTGGCCAATGAGGCCGAAGCTGGTATGTTGTACCGGAAATTAGCCGGTTGGGGTTAAAGACCCCAGCAGCCAAAATGGGTGTTTTCTATCATTGTAAAGACATTTGGTAAGGATGGAGGAAACCTTGACGATATATTTTTCTTGTTTCCATCTACATGACCAGCCGATGTACATGGCTGCCGAAATCCACGCCCAAATTTTGCAAGGTCTAAAGCTTATATTGTACACAGGAGACTGATGGATAGAGAAGTAAAACAACAGGGGGAGAAGAATAGAAAGGAAAAGAAGGACGGGATGTTCTAAGTTGGATGAAATACAGAGAAAAGCCGGACCAAAAGAAAAGCTGCGTTAGATAGGAAAGTAGCCAGCAGATTACGCAGCCTTTCGGGAAATGTAATCACACCAATGCAGGCCGCGGCATCTAACCGAGACCGTGGATCAACAGCTCTCCCGATCAAAGCATCCGTCAACCCAGTAAAGATCTAGGGCTGAGGGTCAATTGTCGCGGGGAGCGATGTTGGAAATGCAGTGTCCGTATTCGATTTGGGTGCCTGATCCAGCTCCGTCGCATTTCTGTCGTTGCGAGACAGAGATTGGCCTTGTGTTTGTTTGCCTTGAAGAAACTAGAAAGGGAGAAAAAAGGGAGAAGATGGAAGGTATCGGAGGGTGTAGAGAAAACAAACAAGTCTTCGCATAGTAAGATTATACATTTGTTGACTAGTTTACGCCTTAGCCATGTTGTTGAAGAAGGCTTCAAAATCGAAGTTGGGGTCGGTGAAGTCAACGGCTATCGGGTGTATGTTAGCAAAAGACGCCGAGGAAAAGTGGATGCCGCGGAATGAAGATGCAGTAGTCATTGGAGCTTGGAAGGGAAAATGGAGCAACGTACACTGGGAGCTTGCGGGAGCGGGGTTCTTGTTCTTCGCGTACTCGGCCTTAGCCTTAGCTATCAAGCTCTGCTTGTGTTCATACTCGTGCTTGGCAGCGGCGGCCTTCTCCTCGGATCGTATCGCACGCTGGTGGGTGAAACCATAGAAGACACCAAAGGCGAGGGACGACCAGCGGAAAACCTGTAGCAAGGGTTGTGGTTAGCAATAGTATATGGTAAGGGTAGTACGGTATATATGTGTGATATGTGATGTGAGAGAGAAAGAGAGAGTGTGTGTATGGGTGTGAACTGCCACTGCGTAGTCAATCACATGTTGCTGGAGCACATAACACAATAATGGCCGGGATGCAGAAAGTCAACTCTCAATTGGTTTACGCGTTAAACTGCCGGCGTATCTAATTTGATGTATCTTCGCAGGAGGCCGATAGCCCGACGCGAGCCTGGCCAGCACGGCTGGCTGGACGGGTAGCCGGATAATGTGAATGCATCACGACCATCAAGCATTTGTGCCGTTTTCTTTGGCCTGCTCTCAAATATTGTGCCAGACTTTAGTTGGCTGGCCTCCCACTTGACAAGAACGCTGTGTGCTCCGCTCGAATGGGGTTGATATCATGGCATAAGGATGGATCGAATGGGGAAAGAAAGCCATACGTTAAGTGTAGTCGCTGAAAACATTTTGATGGCTTTTTTTTCTATAGAATTAAGGACTCCAAGGTCACTGGAAGAAAGCAAAGGCGCAATAGAGAAAAAAAGAAAGAAAAAAAGCTCGTCAAATTATCGCAGCAAAAAAGACGCCACAAAGAAGTCCAATTGGCCCGGTCCGAGGGATTGGCGTGAGGAAGCTGGGTAGCGGAGGAGGGGGAGAAGGGGAAAAGCGAGAGGAGATTATTGAAGGCTGAGAGTGAGGATTATTTTGCTTAGTATTTTTCTGTTGCTCTTCGTTGCTGCCCGTCCAGCTAGAGCAAAAGGAAAAAATTGGCTCCAGAGCAAGATTCGGGAAAGATCGCAGTTTTGTGCATGTACACAGACTTTTAGCTGCAAAAGCCAGATTGCCCATAGTACAAACTATGAGCAGCCAGTATACAGGTCAAAAGTACGAGGTCGCCAGAGTCGACACAACCCGGAGATCAACCGGCTTTTGTCACATCACGTGACCTTATAACCCTGATCATGTTCCTTAGATAGGGCTTGATTTGACAGGACAAATCTTGAAGCTATGTTCTCCTTTGGGGGGGGGGGGGGGGGTATTGGCATTGCCCCCTGGCTAAGTCAACAAGGCCAAGCTTAGATATGGACGAACACATGGTACAAAACTTGGCTCTGGCTTTAGTATCGTCTTGCGACAACTTTCTAGAGCCGTGAATATTGCTTCGATCTACCAATCAAGAACTCTGCTGTTGACGACAGATAAAATTTGCAGCTACAATCGAAACATAGCTCCGACAATCAGAACTCACTTGATTGAAAGCAAGCAATAAGATACCTGTGCAATTATACTAGGCACTACTTTTCCTACTTTCCCATCACAGACCCACGAAGCACTTCTATTGGACGAAGCTTTCAATCTGTCAAAGCGACTTGATTGACGTCTTGAAGCTTCTACCAGCACCTCTTCACATTTCTCCCGGGGGGGAATGCCACAATCAGTCTCACCAGCACATAGACGCCTTCATAATAGAATCGACTCTCGTACTAAGCAAGTCTGTATCGACGCTTGTATTCTCGCATTGAGTAAACACGCAACCCCGCCTCTCCTTTCCAGTATCTTCACCTGTTTCTAGATAAAGCACATATCAGTCACCATGCAACAACGGCGTGATGAGATTATGCAAAAAAAAGCCAAGCTGGCTGAGCTAAAGCGCCAGCGCGAGCTACGGGCAACCCAGGCCTCTTCTTCTCGCCAAAGCATTGGCTCTAGTGATGTACGCACACTCTCTTTCCTTCTACACATGCCTTTTCGCTTTTCTCCCTCTATTCCTTCAACTTACTTCTACTGTATTTCCCCCTCCATTCTCCTCCCTAACTAACCACCTTCTCTTGCTAGCTTGGGTCGCCTTCTGGGTCCAACCGTGCCGATTCCCGCCGCGATATCGACTCCCTCATCAACAGTCTAGTGGGCGATGGCCGTGCCGGCCCTCACTCCGCCCCCGGCGGCTCTACCCCCATGTCGCTGACTCTCAGGGGCAGCAGGCCCAACAGCGTCCTCAGTGCCGGCGACTTGAGCACCGAAGCCTCCGACTTTGCGACCCTCACCAGCATCGCGACAACAGTACCAGTGCTCACTACGGCACCTCTGACAACTGTCTATGAGATGGAACCGCAACATGCCCACGATACGGCCAAAGAGGTGGTCACGTACAGCAAGGCGGTGCAGACAACAGAAGAGTGGAATGGCCCCATATCAACCGGCGTAGGTACCGGCCCAGCAAATGGTCGTAGCCGTGGTCATTCCATGGCTTTTTCAGACGTGGATGACTACAGCTCAATGATGATGTCCCCTAGCAAGCAGCGACTCAGTCGGCGTGAAAGAGAACGCGAGGAGGAGCTACGTCAAAATATTCGCCGAGAAATTGAACAGGAACTCAAGGCTGCCCAACAACTTTTAGACGACGGCCAAATGAGCTCCGCAGATGGCCCGGCGTCGACAAATTTCCCTGCTCGTGCACTAAGTGCCGAAGAGCTAGAGGCCGTGATGGGCTCGGAGGATTTTCTGGACTTTGTAGAACACTCGTCCAAGGTCATCGAGCGGGCATTAGACCAAGAATACGACATCCTGATGGACTATGCGTTGCAAGGACAAGACATCGATGAGGAAGACGATGGGAGCGGAAATACTGGCGGGAAAGGCCGGCATAAGGTCAAAGAGATCGCCCAGTTCTATGACGAGCGCTGGAGCAAGAAGCGCATGGTTAGCGGTATCGACTGGTCGCCCAAGTTTCCTGAGCTGTTCCTCGCATCGTATACGAAGAATCCCACTGCACCCAACGACCCCGATGGCCTAGTCCAAGTTTGGAACATGCACCTGCATGACCGACCTGAGTTTGTCTTTCACGCGCAGTCTGATGTGCTCACGGCCAAATTTTCTCCCTTCCATCCTAATCTCATTGTCGGAGGCTCATACAGCGGCCAGGTTTTGCTATGGGACACACGAGCCAAGGCGGCTCCCGTGCAGAAGACGCCACTTACGGGCCATGGCCACACCCATCCTGTGTACTCGGTCGATATTGTTGGTACACAAAACGCCAACAACATCATTTCTTGCTCTACCGACGGCGTTGTATGTGCCTGGAGTATGGATGTCTTCGCCCAGCCACAGGAGCTGCTTGAGCTGAAACTCCCATCGCCAGCTAAGCTTGATGAAGTGGCGCCTGCATGTTTGGCTTTTCCGCAGGCTGACCCGACCTTTTTTCTCGTCGGCACTGAAGAAAGCGCTATATACCCCTGTCACCGCTATGACCGCGCCGGTGCCAAGGCCGGAATCGAGACGGGCGTTAGCTATCGTGGCCACCATGCGCCCGTTATGTCAGTCGACTTTCACCCGGCACGCGGCCCCGTTGATCTTGGTGATTTGGTGCTGTCATCCTCACTGGACTGGAGTGTCAAGCTCTGGCGTGTGCGAGCGCCGGCAGCCACTAGCACGTCTGCCGCTGCTACCGATGGTCACATGACACCACTAGTCGACTTTGTACGTGAGGACGTGGTCTATGATGCACGATGGTCGCCACTAAAGCCCGGTGTATTTGGGCTTGTTGATGGAGCTGGTTGGCTTGAACTGTGGGATATTACCGTTGAGACCGAGGAACCAGTAGCGCGCATTTCGCCTAGCCCGCGCAAGGATGGACGGTCAATGCTGAGCAAGAGCCTGAACAAACTAGCATGGGAGAAGACGGACGGTAAGCGGGTGGCAACTGGCGGTATCGATGGCACGGTCACCGTTTTTGAGGTTGGCAGTGGGCTGGGAGGCAAAGAAGAGCTGCGTGCCGAAGAATGGACAAGCGTGAAGAAGCTGGTGAACCGTGTCGAGACGATGGGAGTCAATGGTGTAGTCGGATAAATCTTTTTTTCCTTTTCTTTTTCAAACAAGGTGAAAGAGAGTCTACGAAAAGGCCAAATAATGGATAAATATACTATATGACGATATGAAAGGCGTCTCTGTCCATGTTGATGCTGTGAAAACTGCGCAATATAGGCATATGAATAAGAAGGGAGAGAGCACCCGATTAAAGATGGGTTGAATGTTATACACAAGAAGAAAGGAAAGATAAGTATCCATGGAAAATGAAGACGAAAAGAAACGATAAAACACGGAAACACGGAAACACGACGCCTAGATGGAAATGTAGAGGTGCGGCAATACAAAACAGAAGGAAAAGAAAATCAACCCAGGAAATAGACGATACTCCGGAAAAGTAAAGAAAAGAAAACCCAACAAATCTCATGTATCCGGTTCATAATTCGGTCATTATTAACTTTCTCAGCCTCATTATTAGCACCTTTCATGCACGTACTTACTCATAGTCAAGCACACTCGCACTGGCTTCCTTAGCCCTCGCTGCGACTTCTACGCAAACGTCAGCGAAATCTCTTGCTCTTTTCCAAAGTCCGCATCGTCATCATCGTTGTAATCGGCCCATGGATCTGCTAGAGCAATAGTAGGGACTGGAGCTGTGGCAGCCGCAGCTGTATTCACCGTCACACCTGACCCCGTAAAGCCGGGCTCCGTCTCATCTGGTATTTTTCCAGATACAGGAGATGCGAAGCCTGATGTTACCCTACTGCTGTCAGTAGCGGTGGAGGGCACCGCTAGTCCGGGTGATCGGCGAGCTTCGTAGCCAGTATCCTTTTCCGGCGGCGGTGGTGGTGGTGCCACGGGCTCAGTAAAGGATGTATCAAAGGTCATTTCAATTTCATCCGTCTGATATGGTTCGAATCCATATGGATCCTTCTTGAGCGACGGTGAGACATAGACGGGATTATTCTCGTACGGGGCGGATAAAGAGGGTGATGGAGCTGGCGACGGAAAGCCGGTGGCGCTGGCTGCAGGCGACGTCTGTGCAGCGTGGAGGCCAGGTACGTCTAACCCACCAGATCCAAAAGAGTCGCGGCGGATGGACGCTGGCGGAGGGCGGATATCTGCCATCCTGACATCACCAGAAGCCGACTGACTAACGTCATTGCGGTCTTGCGCTAGTTCAGCACGTATAGCCTCGACGTCAAACAGCACTCCACTATTGCGGTTCGGGTCAGGCAGTGTGCCGCTCATACCCGCTTCAGACCCACCACTACCAGCACTCTTTTTTGTCTTGTCTTCATAGACCTCCCATTCCGCACGCTCCAGCTGCTTCTTGCGTTTCCAAAAGCTAAAGCCGGATTTAGCTGCTTGCTCCTGCTTGCCCTCACGCTCAAGCTCTTTGCGGGCTTCTTCAATCTCGTTGATCAGCTCTCGCTGACGTTCCTGGTGGTTTTCAGGGTCGGGGTCTTCGATTTCATTAAACTCGTCACTCTCCACCATCCAACCACTCTCCCGCAGCAGTCGCGGCATAGCCGTGCGATACTGCATGTGGCCTGAGACATAGTCAGTGCAGTCAAAGTTGTCAATACCGGGGATATCGGTAATTTCAGCAAGCCCAGCAATACGACTGATCCCACCGCTTGTAAGACGGAAAAGATACCCCAGGATCCAATCATTGCGGTTATAGCCATTGAGAAAGTAGCCCGATACCACAGACCGCACATTCAGATACTCGTCTTTTTTGACAACAATAGGCGAACCGTATAGGTAGACGTTTTGCACAAGCCCATAGGCACCCTTTCTCGCCAGTTCCTGTAGACACGAAAATATGACACGGGATCCCAGTGAGTATCCCACTAGAGTAACAGGACGCGTGCCCAAGCTGCGGTCTATGAGTGAATCGGCCAGAATTAGACCGGCAGAAGTCGCACGATCCAATGAAACAGCCCATGGATTGTCAATCAGATAAGCGAGCTTGGTCAGCACGACGGGAAGTTGCAGAGCAGCCATTAAACTGATAAGAATAGTGCTGCCCAAAACCTGCTGAAGACCTTGGGTAAGAGCCTATAACCACACAACTTGTTAGCACTTGAGACGCTGGTCGATGGCCCTTTCTCACTATCAGCTTGATCCTACCTCTGTTGCCAGGATGTTGATAGTGTCACCCATGCTCCTCAACATCTCTGGTTCCCATAGAACGGAGTAGATATCACCCATGACCGAGTCAACTGTACTAAATGGCAGTCTGACGTCGTCCACTTTGCCTGTCATCCAGCCCGAGACCGTCACGACAAGATTAACCCGCTTATTATTGTGCAGTGGGCGGTACTCAAAGGTTTTGACAGCGCCTGTACGACGCCCGGCTGCTCTCCCACCAATGACACTGCCAGAGGCTGCAGCTGACGAAGTGATAATGGCAGCTCCACCCGTTCCTGCTAAAAATCCACTTGTACCGCCAACGCCGATGGTCGTGAAACCAGCAGCCAAGCCAGCCCCGATAACAGGTGCCAACAGGCCAGCGGAAAGGCCAATAACAAGACCACCGCCAACCGTGGCAAGGCCCATCATGAGATACCGCCGCTTCTGAGCTAACTTGCGGCGCTGCTCCAAGTGTTCGTCCTCATTCCAATTCTCCTTTTCTGCCGCCTGCTGCATTTCCAGGGCATCGGTCACACGCTTCTCGAAGCGGCAGATATCGAGCCATGACACCTCCATATGCTTGCCAACGCGCTCTAGAAGAGTTCGCGAACGAGCATCGTACACCGAGTCCGCAATCAAGAGTAGGAATAAATCGCAAAGGACAGTCCAACGCAGATCAATGTCAATCTTTTGCGTGGTGGGCAGTTGAGATGGAGTCTGGACATGAGGCATCTCCTCTCCAGCGTGTTTCTCATACGGCGGTGGAATCCCAGCTGGAGCCTCTGCATCGGAAGCTGCCGATACATCGCTGAAACGGGGGTTTTTGTTTCCTGGAGTTGATGGGACGCTAGAAGCAGACGACTCTTCTGCCATGGGGTTTTTGACACGTGAATTGGCCATTAAAGCGGGCACAAGATCGGCCGGGACTACGCCATGCTCAGTCAACTGCTCTATCATGATTTGCTCTGCAGGATTGATTTCCATGTGTGCGTACAATCGAATCATCATCTTTTGCGCCCACATCCTATTATGCTCAACGGCCATATTAACAGCACGTTTGGCTCTCCAGCCATTGCATGCACGTAGATGGGCTTCCGCCTCGGTCACCATGCGAAAGATTTCCAGGCGGACCATGCCGACATAGGCCACACGTTGGCCCTCGGTGAGGAGATCTTTTGTGGCCTGCATTTGTGATACGGCATCGCGCTGTTCATCGTCGTCTTCAGCTGTGGCTGCTGTAGTTTTGACTTCCCGAAACAAGTACTTTGTGTTTTCATCCATACTGGTAGCCGATTCAGCATCGTCATCCATATCAACACGCGTGTAGCCCTTACCGGCACCTCCGAGGCCGGCATATCCATATGTCTCCTCGGCTGTTACATCGCGCTCGCGAGCAACTAGTCGGTCATTGTCATCATACATATCGTAGGAAGCGTAGGCCGGCATCTCCTGCCATGCACTATCATCTTCAGCTTCCTTGTGCTCATTTTTGGGGGATGCGTGCAAGGCTTGGTGTGAGTATTGCGATATGCCGGCAGAAGAACTGGTGATGCCGGCAGTTTGAGAACTATGGCTGTGTTTGCTTAGTGTGCTAAGGTTTCGCGAGTGGCCAGCAGGGTCATTAGACTCGGGGGTTATCTTTGTGTCAGAAGTGGGTTTTGATTGAGCATCAGATTCGCACGTGGTATCTGATTTGGGCGTCTTGCTAGCTTTGGGCTCAGACATGGGATCCGCCCCTTGTGGCAGGGTATCGTCTATTGGTAGCGGTTGCAAATGTGATTTGGTCGGCGATTCGTTCAAGGCTGTTGTGACAGGACCCGTAGGCGTGGACGTGGATGTAGAGGTGAATATGGGGGATTCGAGTAAAGTCTTGGATGAAATATCGGCCGCAAGCTTTGATGGCGCATCGTCTAATTGCTTATCAAGGGAGGGCCTACTCTCGGCGTCTTTAACGGCTGTATTAGGGGCGACACTCTTCTCTGTAGCGGGTTCAGTGTCTTTTTTCACGTTTGATTGGGTATCTGTAGACGCTGACAAATCATTTGACATTGGGACCGGTCTAGGAGATTCGGTGACAGCAGTGACCGCGAGAGCAGCAGACGGCGCGGCAGGGGGGCGTGGAGAAGGAGGGGCAGGTCTCTTCTTTTTCTTCTTAATTTTACGAATAGGTAAGCCAAATTCGTCGAGTTCGTCATCGGCGGTGATGGTTAAAGGCTTCATATCATCAGCCAAGGCATCAGACGTGCCGGCAACAGCCATGGTTGATGATGTCAGTGAGGCTCCGGGAGACGATGGCGGTGGGTATGGATATCGGTCGGTATATAGGTAGAGATATAGAAGGCTGAAGCGAAGAAATGCAGCCAAAGAGAACAAAAGGGATCCAACCCACGAAGCCAAAAGGCAATATGGCAATATCACGGTCCTACAGTAGTAGAAGCGACAACGATTCTGTCTAAAGAACAACTATCACGAGATCAAGAAACCAGGACAAGCGGGAAACAGGTCAGATGGCTGTTTTGCATCTGGACAAACCAGGCGGTTTTCAAAGTAGGGGGGGCAGACTGTGATGAAGAAACGAGTAAGAAAACCAAGGGATAAATGAATGGAGTTTGCTCTCCCTTGCATCAGTCTTCACGATCCCTTTAAGTGACTTTCAGTGGCTTCAAGAAGGCGTGGGGCAAAGGGTTTCATGGACTATTCTTAGGGGTAGATACCACACGACCCTAATATCGCATTATTAACACTCTTAACCCTACTGTCTAGGCTTCCAACAATCCTGGCGGTTCCCTCCTTCCTCCTCGTCTGGAGGAATCGTCCGCATCGTCCGGATTTAACACGCAGCGCTGGGAGAGATCGGGCAGCTTATGACGGAGCCTGGAAAAGGATTTGTATTTTTTCACTTTCCCAGACTTCTCCTTTTTCCATGAAAGGTATGATGTAATGACTGATGATATAGATTGAGCCACGATAACAAGCACTAGCAAAACTGATAGAAGGCGACAAAGCCACCAACGGAAGAGTAATATGTGGAGGGGAAGAGCAGCCAACTCATGCGTAGAAATGTTTGTTTTTGAGTTGCCAAGATACCATCATAGTATTCTCCTTCCGGACATGCCATGGCTGCGACTTTTTGGTGGGTGAGCTTGGCTGACCTTGGCGAGAAGCGCAGTATAGAGGCTCTGCCATCACAGTGTGTATACATATATGCACTGCCCGGCATTGTGTCGTACCGTCGTACACGGGCCGCATTTCTAGGGTTACTCCTCAAACCTTCAAGGCGTCGCGTGGTCACCGAAAAGTCCATCATCTTCGTTTCATTCGTCTACGATGAAAAGCTGTACTTTTGGATATCCATGACCGTATTTTCTTACGGAAGGCTCGACGCCAATCCAATAATGGCGGCCACCTGCTGTTGGTCTATTGCTGTGCTGCAGGTGGCAGACCCCGTGTATGGTATGGTGTGTGCGCAAACATCATGGTAGCGTACTGATGGAGAGGCCGTCCTTGGTAGATGCTCGGTATGCGGGAGATACTGGCCGTCGCAGGTTAGTGTTTTCTCTCTGACTCTACGGGTCTACACATTGGGCCATACAGATGGCCAAGCAAGTCTAAGCCCAGACCGGGCACCTTGCCAATGCCAATATAAAACTGATGCCGTCTGCTGCTGACCCCAGAGTCCACCAACACATTGTCTCTAGCTTTAGCGTTAGTCTCACTATAGTTTTGACTCTTCAGGCGTTTGCCTTTCTTTACTTTCGAGATTTCCCTGCTTTGACCTGCTTTCTCAACGTGCTTAAAGGGCGACTAATCTCACTCGGGTGGCTTCACGATAATCACTGCGACTCAGGTGAGAAAGAGCCTCATGCTGCCGGCAGCAGTACATCTACCACAGCGCTGTATGAATCTAATACTGTTTCCAGTCACTACTTGTGCTGTCATTGGCATACCCCTGTGCCTGACTTTGTTGTTCCGTCCTCCCACCCACAATGGCATCAGCCACAACGGTATCAACCACTCAGAGAGTGGAATCCTTTATGTCTACTTTATCTGCTACGCCTACATTTAAGCTCTCGGAAACTATATCTGCAACCACATTCGAATCTGTGTTTCCATCCGTCTCTACTACCATACTGGCAATACTACTAGAAACAGCTGATACTCCTGATGTGAGTCATAATCAACCTCCTACTGGGATTAAAGTTGGCATCATGACTGGGACCTTCGCCGGGGTTGCTTTTCTTGTTGCTAGTGTCTGGTATATTCTCTGGTATCGCGGCCGTGACGGTATCCGGAGAAATCAGAGGAAAAGAAGCTTTGGCCACTTCCAAAAAGCTCTCCTGGACAAGCTCAAACTAAAGCGCCCGAGAGTCATTGACTTGCAGCGAGAAACCAATATACAGGCTCCGAATAGAGCTGTTGGCTCTGGTAGTTCCTGGACTCCGCTCACCAGCCGCATTGCTCGTAATGGCGTTGCTCCTTTGACTTCCGGTATCAATCGGCCTGTCAATCAAACGTCCTGTCCTGTTACTAGCATTGGCCTTAAATATAAACGTCCCAGAAGGAAACTTATTCGTCGTCAGCTTCCTGTGTTTAACAACGTCGTAGCTTCATCTCCTGAAAATATTGCTGCTCCCCCGTCCACAAAAGACAGTTCAAGTACTCCATCAAAAGTTTCATTGAGTACAAGTGGCTTGAGTCCTCTAACAACAGCTTTGCCTGGTGGACTAGCTGGTATTGCACCTAGTGGCCATCCTAAAACTAGCGATCTAGCAGTTACAAGTCCCAATTCTGGTAGGCCTGGTATTTCATTGGCTGTTCCAACTCTACCAGTCTCTTCTCCTGCTAGAACTGGGCCTCTTCCAGCTGTTCCTCCTCTAGCT
>JAXASZ010001157.1:0-27879 GCA_038407095.1 Ceratocystis destructans
TTGTTGTTGTTTTTTTCTTGTTGGGCGTTTTCTCGCCCTCTTCTTTCTCTCTTTTTTCTTTCTCCAACTCCCACCCTATCTCTCCCCCCCCCCCCTCCCCCCCCCCCTCCCCCCCCTTCCCCCCCCCCCCCCCCCCCCCCAAATTTGCCTTGTCCCTCTTTCCCTGCTACCTAAAAATCGAATTGCCTCTTGGGATCCCGTGAGACATGTTGCGGTTTTTTCTGTCTGTGCCGCCGCAGCTCCACTACAAAGAAACAAGGCAAGATAAAGGACAGAACCGGAGCAAAGAAGGGGAGATGCACACGCTACTAGTACGTGGACCTGTGGGACAAGATGGATAGTCTCCTTTCTGCCCTTTCCCACCTGGCCCTTGTGCCGCCCTGCAATTGCTTGCGATATCTGCCAGCCACTTGCGGCTGCGATTGAGAAATCGCACTAGCATACCAGACGAGCACGGTCCAGCCGCCTAGAGAGTCCAGAAGGCCTAGCGCATTCTCCATGTATCTGTGTACTTCTGTACGCTTCTTTGGATCTGGTATCTTGTATTCTTTCTTCCTTGTCACCATCTTGTGTATCCATGTCCGCCATCCTCTTCTCCTCTTCCTCTTTCCACCCCTACTTACCCTGCTGCCCGTCCTTCCCATGACTTCCCATATCGTATTGCCTCCGCTTACTGTGCACTTACTATCCGCCAAACATAAGCCACGCACTTGGCTGCCCGCCAGCTTGCCGGTCGGTCCTGTTTTTGGCAATGTCTCTCCTGTCGCCCGTTCTCCCTTGTTCTTTGGCTCTTTTGCCTTTAGCTCTACGTCTTTTTTTTGGTTTCTTTCTTCCAAGTCCAAAGAACAATTGACAAATGTAATATCAGCGTCGCCATAAAGCCAAGTCAAAGCAAGGCACACACACACACACATACACACACACACACACACACACACACACACACACACGCACACGCACACGCACACGCACTCCAAGAGCAAAAGCAGTAAAAGGGCCACAAAGAGTAATAGCAAGACCCAAGCATGGGTAGTAGAGGGCCACTCCTCCTCAAATAAGCATGGGGGTGGCAGACGAGAACCTAGATCCAACAATACCCAGACTGCATCTGTACTTACACTTCTGGTCTTTTGGCCGCCATTTCATCGACTTTCCTCTTGCTCCTCTCCTTCCTTTTGCTTGTATGGCTCCCCCTTCTTTGCTTCTCTTGTTCCCCCTTCTCCCCCTTGCTATGTGACCGGGTCTAACGCTCCCAAAATGCGTCGATGCTAAGGCCTAGCCGGCGCCAATATTACGACGACGACGACGACGACAGCGACGACAGCGACAGGACAGCGACAATAACCATCACAGATACAGAACCCCCAAGGACAATAAAACACAGGAACAAAAATTAGCCCAGGCCCACAATGTCAAGATTGGAGGGTACAGCAGAAGCAGAAAGAGGCTAGTTGTTTTAATCCTAGCCAGTTCCTTGATATATCAGGTGACAAAGGCTCAGGCCAGGCCGAGCCAAGCAAGAAAAAGCCATTTTTATTCCAACCCGGCTCGGTGGCCGAGCGAGATGAGACGAGCACTAACAGCTTGCTTTGCTGGTTGGCAATTGAGGCTTGACATGCATCTTTTTTTGGGGCCGAGAACATAAGACGTCTTGGACGTTAAAAACGCAGGTGGTGTTTCTTGTGCACGCCAGTCCCATCCCGATCAGCCCACAGCCTGCACACACACACACACACACACACCGTACATAAATACTTGTGCCGTACTAGCTGGCGACCAACCGTGCTGCTGTTTTATTCTCGTGCATTGTTACTCTGCCATGCTGCTGCTGCTGCTGCTGCTGCTGCTGCTGCTGCTGTTGCTGTTGTTGTTTGTTTACTTTCATAACTGGGCAACTGCCTCTACCGACAGCTTCTTTTCCTTGCTCTTTCCTTTTCCCTTTCGCCCCGATTGACTCTTGCCAATTTTACATAAAACAAAACAAGTGCAACAAGTACAAACTCATTTATTTATTCACTAACCCAGGCCTCTATCCTTCCCTGTGTCGGCTCCAACTTTTGTGACAACAAGACGCCATCAAGAAACAGACATAAAACATGTTGCGCCTTTCGCTCTCGCTGCTGCTTCCTTCTTTTCGCTCGTTCCCTGGCTCGGCGTCATTTGATTGCTCTTGTTCCTTTTCTTTTCGTCCTAATCTCTCACGGGCTTCCAATTTATCATCGAATTAATTTATTGCCTGATTCGTTCCTTCCATTTTCAACTAGGCAGACGCTCTTTGGCTCTTTCCACGTCCTTGTGCTATATAGCCATATATGTAAGGGTCCATAACCCTGTCTGCCACCCCGTTGTAAAAGCCTCTGCCGGCATTAACATAATAACATTGGCATCAGCATTGGCATCAAAGAGTCGGGCCAGAATTAGAAGTTGTTCTTTGTTTACGAGATTTCCCATCACTAAAATGCCGAAAAGAGCAGGAGAAGAAGACGTCTGAGCAGCTGGGCCAATCTCCCGGCTGGAATGCAAGCAGGAGAAGAGAGGAAAAGGAGAGAGAGAGAGAGAGAGCGAAAAGGAAGCAGAGACACACGCAGGGTTTGTTTGGCACAGTCTGCTGCCTTTGACTGCTTTGAGCAGTGCCTGCATTATATTGTATGGCCAAACGAAGGTGCTGATATGATGCTATACTTCCTTACTCCCCCCCCCTCAATATACCCATAGCGTTTATCCATACGCACGCATGTATTTGTCCATTTCACATGACATGGTCGCTGCTTTCTCGCTCCCCTTTCTCTCCTCCCTTATTCTGCCCCCCTCTTTGCCCTTCGCCAAGCCCACCAGAGAGGCAATTATCGTACTTCTGCTTGCTTCTTACTCTGTCTTGCCCATCCGTAAACTCACTGCGTCCAATCACATCCAGCTGGGGCTTAGCCGAGGTGAGCATCCAGCCCGGTCAACGGCAGAAAATAGAAAAAAAAAAAAAAAGAAAACGAGACTTGCGTGAAGCGAATGGCAACTTGGTTTTACGTCTCCCTTCTGCATGATTGCTCAAGCACAAAAAAAACCCCCAAGAGGAGGCAAGACAAGGCGAATCTCCCCTCCTTTCCTTGGGCCTTGAGCCTGGACAGAAGGAATGATGTGTTTCTTTTTTTTTTGCGCTACTAGGCTTGGTCTGATAAATGGGCTGATGGCTGACACTTTGCAAGTTTCTCCACTCCATCTTTTTGCTTGGTTTGTGGTTTCATGGCTCGCCATATCAGATATCAGGGCCGCCGCCGAAGCCATTTATCGTCAGATATACTGTTACTGCTAGAGGACTTCTGCCTATGGCGGTTAACTCTGTTGCCATTTCCAGCGGTTGCTTCAGTGCTTTCAGAGCTCTGGCAGATGCTTGCTGTATTTCTGAGGCTAGCGCATCTAACCCGCTAACGATGGGCGGTAACGTTTCCCCACTTGGAGGCCCACTTTTATTCCAGCCACTGTGAATAAGTAACTACTTGCTTCCCTTCCAACACCCCGGCAGCCTGCAAGCACATCAAAGCTAGCCTGGATATGTAAGCAGCAAGCCCTGGGTGTACTTGAAACGGCATACCATGAGAACGGCCGAGCAAAGAAAAGGAAACGCAGGAAATGGATGGAGCGCCAGAAATGGAGAAAACGAGGGGAAATGAAATAAAGAAAGAAAAAAAAAAAACACACACACACACACACACACCCGCACACAGCTTGGAAGGTGCAAGAAGGAAAGAGTGACGACAAACCAGAAGGCGCAATGTGGATGGAGGGCAGTAACCAAAAACGACCAAGCCATCCGATCTTGGCTGGTGGATACTTATGATCCCAGAATTTCCGAATAGGCGCTTTGTGGTGTGTCGATTTGTAACCTAGTCAAAGTAAAGCCCCACTAGCGAGACAAAGGGCGACGGCGAAAGGCTTGTTGCCTTGTGCCTTTTGGGTCCTCCAGTAGCCATATGGTTGGCTGGCTGATTGACTGGTTGATTGACTGGTTGATTGACTGGCTGATTGACTGGCCGATTGACTGACTGACTGTCTCTACTCCCTTGCTCCTTTGAACCCGGCAAGCTGAAAGACGAAGAAAAAAAAAGCAGCACAAACAATACCGGCGGAGCGACAAGCCCACCTCCCCCCCCCCCAAACATGGCTATTGATTCGCAAGGCTCTTTCTGGTTCTGTTTGGTCTGCGTTTATTAGATTCCCCAAGCCAAATTCCACCGAAAGCGCTAGCTAGCTAGCACGCGGAATTGTGAAGAGGGCTGGGCCTGAGGCGAAAGATCGGAGACACTGAAATAAAAATAAATAAAAATAAAAATAAAAAGAAACAACGCCAACTCTTTTTTTGTCGACCTCAAGGTGCACTGCGGCTTACGCTGCGGCATGGCTGGATGATAACAGCTGCTACCCAGAGACGTGCATAAAATGACATAACACATACACTCACACCATGTACCTCGCACATAGCCGGACATATAGTCTCTAAATATTGCACTTGCTAAACCTCTATGCATCACGAGTTGCACTTCCCTGGGCTTAACAGCATGGGTTTTCCTCTTTGTTTGGTTTTGACGTGTATTCTGTGTGAATTGATCCGCCAATCTCGCTACGGACTCTTTCTTACCCTGCTTTGCGACCAGCTGGTTCGACTAAAGCAGCATCACGTTTCTTTCCCTGTGCTCACGTTGTCTTATCCTTCGGGTTTTTGCACGAGAAGGGTGTTGGACGCTGGTCGGGTGAGCATTCTCGAGCGGCATTGGATGGCAATAACGTAATGAAGCTATGGGTTGTGCAAAGCCACATTGGTCCTAATGAAGCTTTGCCGCAACTCTGGCTATGTACGAGCCCACACTGCGTCCTGTTGCTGGTAATGAAGGAAAAAGGGGGTTCATAAAGCAGGAAAAACTAAAAGACCACTTTACATGACACCCCAAGACCTATAGACAATGGCCTTATAATTACTGCGGAGAGCCTTTTTTCCGGCCCCAACCAGCTCTACCGCAGTGCCAGGCAAGATGCAGTTTCACTGCAGCGATGACTTGTGTTCCACCACCGAAAAAAAAAACAAAAAAGACCCCAAAAAACATCAGCCGCCGACAAAATGACACTCGCCGGGAATCTAGCGAAGGAGGGGGGAGGGGAGGGGGCGTGCTATTACTGAGAAAACTCACTGCTAATGGTGTCCTAAGAATGGCGCATGAAATGAGATAGCGGAGTAGATATGAATGCGCGATCCAGAGTGAGAGCCCTCTGCTGCGCTGGCTGGACACCAGCACGCATAAGAAGTGCACCTCGGAAGGGGAAGACACGATGGTTACACAGACGTTGAGTTACCGTGAGCCCAGGTGTGACACGATGTGTTAGGGTTATATGCGAGACACGGTAGGGTTACATATCACATGTTCTGGCTGTCCTTCGGTGACATCACGCGCAACATTTTGGTCTGTGCTTTTTACTTGTTAGCTTGGCAGGATACGAAGGGGAACGGAAGGGAAAGGACGGAAAACAGAAGCAAGGCAAAAGACAAAAGATGCACAGCAAAAGTGTGGATCGGACTGTGCTGTTGGTTGGGTCAGCGTGAAATACGCGTCCTCGCATTTGATACGCAATGCAACGGTAACAGAATTCAAGCCTGGAGTGAGTCTGAAGCGAGTTTGGAGAGGCGTGGGATAGACTGAGGAAGGGCTAGACTAGGCCGCTTGGTTATTTGGCTTGGTTTTACTCCATGTATGTGCCGTGTGTGCATGACTTTGATGCCCTGCGAATGTTAGGGAGAGGAAGAGGAAGAGGAAGAGGGCGAGGAGCGTTATGCTTAGACACACCCAGTATAGCCCGCACATTTTATACATGCCAATATGCATGCTATTCTGTGAATGTGTCAGGCTATGTGGCGAGAGAATGTCGCTCCAGCCTCGGCTTCGGCTTCGTGCTAATATGCCTGGCAATTTCATTTGTCCCTGCAGCAACGGTTCTGTGCGGGAATGAAGGCCAGAGGCTGAGAGAGAAACAAGGGAAAGAGGGGAAGGAGAGAGAGAGAGCGAGAGCGAGAGGGCGAGAGAGAGGGCGAGAGAGAGGGCGAGAGACACACACACACACACTCTCTCTCTCTCTCTCTCTCTCTCTCTCTCTCACAGAGCGTACCATCAGGAATCAGTCTGTTGCTCAGCATGGCTGGCTACAGGCGCGAAGGCACAAGTCTCAGAGTGCTAGCCCAGCCGCAACAAGCCTGTAAATTTGGCTGTGCGCACCTGGATTGAAGGCAGATGCAAGTACCTTTTTGCCGAGAATTGGCGGCGGAGGTACGTGCCTGGGGGAGGGGGATGGGGAGGTGGCTTGGTTGAACCCCTGAGCTCTGGCTTTGTTGGAGTTACAGCTGTAGCATGTCGTAATGTAGCAGACAAGACCAGGAAGCTGGACGCTGTTTGTTGAGGTAGATTGCGGGATGAATTAAACTCTTGTCTGTTGATTTATATGTGATGCGTGTGACTGGCCGGGCCTGTTTCGCAGTACTTTGTTTCCACACAGTCCCTACACAGCACAAACACAGTACACAGACCCTCAAATTGTTGCCCAGGGCCAACGTGTTGTTTTGTTTGTTTCTGTCGCGGAATAAAAGGAAGGAGGGAAAAAAAGTGGTCAAGGAAAGAGCCCAGAATGTGTACGTGAGCTCCTTCCTCGTCTGTTTCGTGGCTGGCAAATTTATTTTCTGCCTGCTTCTGTCTGGGCTTCAAATTTTTTTTTCCCTCTCTCACACACTCGCTTTATCACATTCTTTTCTTCGTCTTATCTGTGTTGTTCTCTCTTGTCCTGCTCTCTCTTGTCCTGTTGTGTCTCTCTTATTGTCGGTCTTTTCCTCTGCCTATTTACTCTATCTTCATATCCTCGTGTGACACATATCCCCGTTATCTGCATAACCCCACCCTGTGAATCGTGCTTGTCTTCATTTTATCATTTTTTTTTTTCACTTCCTTTATTGCTCTAGCTGCTCCTTGTTTTCCATCCCTAACTTCACTGTCTATATCGCTGTATTTACAGCGGCTCTCCTGCCTAAAAGCCTCGCCGCCGCATCCTACTACTGCCCTCTATATTTGGCCTTGACTCCGCTATATTTGATATTTAGGCCCCCCCCACCACCCCCCTGCTCCTGCTGGGCCTCTAGAAGCCCACAACTCACCCTCTTCTCTCTTCTTCCTCTTCATGTCCAATATAGGGCCTGTTTTTTTCCACTGTTCTCTTCTCCCTTTTCTTATTCTTCGTTTCTTGCTCCGTCCTCCTATTTTGCTCGGCCTCCTCTTCGCTGTTGTGTGCTGCTGCTGCTCCTCTTGGCTTTGTCTATGTAAGGACCTGCCACAACATCAAGGCTCGCCACGACGACGTCTCACCACCCTTATTTTAATATCCTAACCGCCCTATTTGTTTTTCCTGTTCGCGCCGCGTCTTCGCACGATCCGCACATATTCTGCTTGCCAGTCCTTCAATCAAGCAGACGTTGTCGCCAATAACCGTCAACCTATTTTCAGTCATAACGCGACACCACACGCTGTCGGGCCACGCCTTGTCTCTGCTGCCAGCCCTGACTACAATCTTTACTACTACTACTACTACTACTACTACTACTACTACTACTACTACTACTACTACCACTACTACTACCACTACTACTACTAATAGTCTTAAACACCTTCTTTTCATTCTCCATTTCCGTCGTTTCCCTGTCTCGATCTTCACCCCTCCGCCGCCGCTGCTGCTGCCTCCACCATGCCGTCCTTTGGCGACTTCACAGACATCTGCCACCAGACCCCGCTCCCCCTATGTGCCGCTATTGGCCCCGAGTCCGCCACCAGCACTGGTGTCGGTATTGAGACGACATGCTTTGCGCGGAATATTGAACTGGCCAATACGGTCATATTCCAAGGCGGCGCTTCCGCCATGCACATAGTGGCGCTAACAATGACGGTCATCATGATATTCCATATCCGCGGGAAGTTTACCGCCGTCGGTATGTCGCCATCCTGCATGTCATGTATCTATCTGTGTCTAACCCATCCTTGTTTTCTCTGTTCCTAGGCCGACGTGAAATCCTCACCTTTTTCTACCTCTACATGCTCCTGACCTTTGCCTCCCTCATCATCGACGCTGGCGTAGTCCCGCCCTACTCGGCATCATACCCGTGGTTCGCTGCTCTGCAACTCGGTCTCTCCTCAGCGACTATCACTGCGCTCTTCATCAATGGCTTCGTTGGTTTTCAGCTCTACGAAGACGGCACCCCGCTATCTGTGTGGCTTCTGCGATTGTGCTCTCTGATATCGTTCACCGTCACATTTCTGGTTGCCATCGCGACATTTAAGTCCTGGTCCAGCCTGGCGCCTACCAAGACTACTGCTCTGTTTATTGTTATGGTGATTCTGAACGGCGTCCAGCTGGTCATCTACGTTGTCATGCAAGTGATGCTGGTTGCCGGTACTTTGCAGGACCGGTGGCCCCTAGGCGACATCATTTTCGGCGTGTTCTTCTTCGCAGTGGGTCAGGTCACTATGTACGTCTTCAGCGAGGATATTTGCGATGCTCTAAGCCACTACGTCGACGGCCTGTGCATAGCCACTATCTGCAACCTGCTAGCGGTGATGATGATTTACAAATACTGGGACTCGATTACACGCGAGGATCTCGAGTTCTCTGTTGGCACACGCATGAACAACTGGGAGGTCAAGGAGCTGCTGCCTGAAGATGAGCGGCGTCAAACTATCTACCATGATGATCCGTACAGCCCTAACGGCCATGACTCGTACGTGCCATCACCAAATGCACGCTATTCGCAGCGGTACTGAGCAAAGTGTCGGCGCTCACTTGGCCTTGAAATAGAGCGCGCTGCCGCCAGGGAGCCATCTATTTTGTTACTGCTTTGTTTCTGTTTTTTCTCGGGATGGATAATTGTATGCTATGCTTATGTCAGCGGCGGGCCTTTCTTTTTCTTTTTATCTATAACGTTTAATATCTGGGCCTCTCTTGGCCTCTGTCCACAGAGTCGCGGTTCTGGGATGACATTTCTCTATTTTTTGTTTTGTTTCTTTTTGCTTTTTGGATTTCCATTGGGCCTAGACTCCCTTGTAGAGGGGCACTGGTGAGTGGGTGTGTGCATTGATCAGCTTGGAATGTCATGCAGCAGCAGCAATTCCTAGCTGGCATGAACTATGGCGCAAGGGACTGACAAAAAAAAAGGCTAAGTTTGGTGTGAGAAGGCATGAGACGACGTGAGGGACGGGATGGATGCCCTAGTGCCCGCAGGGCATCTCTTGATTTGCCCTACTTCTAGTGCTCCGAAATGTTTTGGTAACCCCGAGTATCCTTCATATATATGCAATACAACATAAAACACTTCTATTTCTGCTTTGGATGGTGCATATATATATATGTGTGTGTGTGTGCGTGTGTGTGCGTGTGTGTGCGTGCATGTGTGTGCATGTGCACGTATGTATGTATATATAAGAAATTCATGCTATATTCGTTCATCTAGCTATCTGTAGCCATGTTTATCCTATCATTTCGGTATCATTATTGAAGCTGCTGAAGAGAGCTGGGTCCATCGTAAGACCTCCATCGCCAGACTCTTGAACCAGTGCATCTGCGGGTGCGGCAAGGCCAGAGGCTGTAGGTCCGGCGGATCCCATGACAGCCGGATGCACTTCGTGGTACGGAAGCTGGGGGCCAGGCTGCTGTTGGTAAACGCCGGGAACTGCAATCACCTGCTGGTGCTGCGCGTTGCCACCAAAGCCTGCAGTGGCGTGGTAAATAGGCGCAGGGCCCGGGAATTGCAGCTGCTGCGGCGCTTGAAAGTTTGCCGGCTGCCCTAGGTATTGGTAGGCCGGAATGGGCTGGAAGCCGGCTTGCTGCTGCAGCATCGGGGCGTTTCCTCCATGCGCCAGATAGCCCTCCTGTCTCTGCACAATGCTTGAGACCCCCGAGGGTGGAATGAACGGCTGCACTTGCATGATCATGCCGGCTGCTGGGTTTTGCGCAAACTGGTGCTGCATTTGGAGTTCCATTTGTTGGCGAACTTGGGCGGCATGCGCCTCCTGCTCTGCACGTACACGAGCTTCTTCTTGTAGGCGCTCCTCGTTGGCAATACGCAGCCGCTCCATCTCAGCGGCAAACCAGGAGGCGTGGGAGGCAACGGCACATTGGTACTGGCCATAGGCAAGGGCTGGCCATGAGGCACCGGCGGTGGCAAGCACGGCGGCATTGTCGACACCCGAACATGCGGCAAAGTAGTCTTGTACCCGCACGCTGGCCCGGTGCCCTCCATCCATCGCACTTAGTGCCGCCCGCGTGGCCCGTAGTTTCTTGGCCGGTCGGTCGACGCCATCGGGGGCGGGTGAGCAGGAGAGGTTTCGAGCCCGTCGCTGCATGTCATAGTACACAATAGACCGCACGTATGGAGCTACGTCTAGGGCTATGAGACGCATGGGGCGGTCAAAGACTGAAGGGTCAACATGGGCAGCCCAGACAAACACACTGCTGGCCGCAATGGGGTCAAACGCAGCAGAATAGTCGGGCCGACATATGGCTGGAGGCGGGGCGGGGGCAGATAATATATCTTTGAGCTTGAGCGTGGGATCTACAGCTGCAGGACATCGGCCCGTGTCTGACGACGGTCGTTGTTGTTGAGCAAAAGCCTTGATGTGTGCTGGTATGGCTAATGTCAGAGTAGAGTAATGCAATATGGGATCGGCCTCAAGAAGGGTGCGGCCTAGAATAAAGTCCTCTCGGCGTTTAAGAGGCATCTCGGGGATTGTGGGGTCAATGCGGACCTGTGAGGATGTGTGTTAGTATTGCGGTATGGCGTACTTGCACAGGGGGGGGGGGGCGAGTGTTGCACATGCCTGATTTGTCTCTGCATAGGATCCCATCGAGAGGACATCCGCTAGGCTCATGCTATCTGCCGAGTCTGAAAAGTCCGCCAGGGCTGCCAATGGGTTCTTCCCGTCGTTCACAGTTTGCAAGGGAACTGACCTAGCATTGGCATCGCTACGCCAATCATACAAATCAATCCCAAAATCCTCCCAGCACTGCACTGCAGCCTCGGGATTCTCTGGCCTTTGTGTCAGCGAATCGCGGCTCAGCCAGCCCATCCCACCCTCGTAGACGCCCTCGCTCACAACCCGCAATGTCTCTCCATGCTCATTGACGTCGCTGCCCGCAGGCCATCGCGTGAGCAGCCAGTCAAAGCCGCCCTTGACATCGCCAACGCCAAACTGGCACCAGAACTGCAGGTCGGCTAGTGCAGCCCGCAAGTCTCCTCCTCTGCTGGCCCAAAGCTCGTCAATGGCCTGGCGATGAAGGACATGGCCCTCACAGGCGGCAATGAGAACTAGAGCATCGAGGGAAGCCTCTCGTGGTGGAGTCCGGAGCCGGAAAATGGCGTGTAGAGGAAGAGTATGGAGGGGAATTAGGGTTTCGTCGTTGCATGTGATGACAAAGGGGCGCTTGGCTTGGGACATGAGGGTGACGAGCGTGGCCCAGAAGTTCTTGTCTTCATCGTAGAGTAGGTCGGCCTCCTCAATCAGAATAAGAGATTGTTTTTGTGCGGCGGGCTCCTTGTCCTTCCTGTCTTTCGTGCTCTCACTGTCCTTCACATTGGCAGCCCTTTTCCCAAAGAACGAAGCCATTGCTGTAGATTTGCTTGCTGCAGAAGAAGCCTCTCCCGTCTCACCGGCCTGGCGCTGCACCAGATGGTTGCGCGTCATATCGCCAACCTTCTCGAGAATGTCCTTGCCAGCCCTGCGACTAGCTGCGTTGATTTCGAACACCTCAAAGCCCAGCTCCCTGGCCGCTGCATACACTGCGGCCGTCTTGCCTACGCCGTGTTTTCCACTGAGAACAATGGCATTTTTGAGGCGGCCAGCCACAGTGCGAGCTACACTGCGCTTGGTGCCCAAGACATCGGGAGCCCACTCGGCCAAGACATCATCGTCCGAGTCTTCGCACGGCGAATACACGCCTCCGTCGTCGTCGTCACCGCTGTTCTCATCAACCACGAAGCCGTCCAGTTTTCCTTTTTTCTTTTTGCTGCGCTTCTTGGGGCCTTTGCCCTTGGGCTTAGGGTCTGCGCTAGCAGTGTGCACGGCGTTGACTTTGAGCGCTTCAAGCCACTCCTTGAGCAGCAATGCCTCGCGGCCAGACTGCAGGACCTGGGCTGCTGTTTGAGGTGCGTATTTCTGAGCCCAGCTGACCGACTCACACGTACATCTATCGTAGGCTGAGAGACCATCAGCAAGCTGGCAATAGAGGCGCGCGATATAGGGGTGAGGGGGGTCTGGCTTTTGGCGTTTCTGACGCTGTTGTAGGCGGAAGCGGGAAACCACCGCAATATCGTCGTCGCTGGAAGACTCGCTGTCGTCTGGAATAGGAACGGGCTGGGCGGGTGCAGACCCGGGGAGCGGAGTCCGTATTTGTGGTCTTATCCGGGCCTGGACTTGCCGTCCGCTCTCCACATGTCTCTTTGGCACTCTAAGTGATGCGGGCGCTGGGGCGAAATCGTCGCTGAGCCGAGAAAGAGCATCACTGATGTTGTTGATGCCCAGCTCCAACTGGAGACACGTAATCAGGGACTCCGCGTCCGGCACCGTGGTAACTTGCTGCTTGGCTTTGCGCAATGGCAAGGAAATGGCAGTGGGTCCCCACGAGCCTTCCGGGTGCAGGGAGAGACTGGAAGGGTCAAGACAGCGGACATGCACCATGTCTTGGGGCGGAAACAATGGATACTGCGCCCCAGGCACCTTCATGCCCTTGGTTCTTGTTCCGAAAGAGGGACCACCACCAAAGGAGGCAGGGGGCTGCGATTTCCGTCTTGGAGAGCAGGGTGTAGACAGTGATAGGGTTGATTTTTTTGTTGCCACAAGAGATGCTGTGGCAGCGGTAGCAACGGTGGAAGTTGTGGCGGAGGACGGTGCTGTAGTGGTGCTCTTTGTGAAAAACGGATGTGTGGACTTGTTTGTTTGGGCCGGGGTTGGATTGTTTGGCATAACAGTTGCAGCAGGGGCGGTTGATATGGGGGTTGTAGTGGCGGCCCCATATGGAGATGGCACGGAGGTTGATGTGGCACGCTCAGGGGAAGGCGGGCCTGGTTTCTGGGGCCGGGACAAGATTTGTTCTATGAGGGAGCCAATTCGCTGTCGGTCGGCCGCATCGGTGCCGTAGCGCAAGGTGACGATGCGCTGTTTCGGGGTCTTCCGGGGTCTTCCTCGAGATGGCCTGACTACGTCTGAAGGGTCGGATTTCTGGGGCCTTGGTTTTGGTGGCGATCCTAGGGTGCCGGTCTTCATGTTGAACTTGAGAATCTTAGAGGGCTTCCCAGGCTCGTCAGCAGCAGCACAGGAAGGCAGTGCTAGTCCATGAGGTTCGCCTTGGGTGCTGCAGCTGGATGGGGAATACGATGGCGTCCGGGCGGTGGCCTGCGGCTGTAATCCGGGGAAAAAGCCGGGATTCTCGTCGTCAATTTCTCCCTCGGCGTCTTCCAGTCCCTCCTCGTCAAGAGCCGGCGGGGTTTCAAGCCCATTGAGTTCCTTTCCGGTAGACAGCGGTGGCTGTGGCTTGAGAAGGCTGAGAAGTGGACCTTCGAGCGTGTTTTTGCGTTTATGGGGGCCGAGGTCTTTGGAGCCAGTGGTTTTTCGCTTCTTGCGAGACCCGGTTTGGCTCGAGTCCGAGAGGTCGTGGGCTAACGGCGACGAGGCTCGTTCAGAGGCGGGCCGGGATGCCTTGAAAAAAGGGTGGATCTTGCCAGTGGAGGCAGAAGTTGTGCTGGCCCGACTGGGCTCGGAGTCGGCAGGACTCATGGCGACAAGAGCGGGCGTGAGCGGGTTACGAGGCAGGCTCTGTATTTGACGGCGGGGGAGGATCGAGCTTGGGTCGTTGGAGCTTCGGGGCAGGTATGCGGAATAGCGAGTAGGGAAAACGGGAGCTCAAGCAAGCATGATGGTGAGTGTCCAGAAGGAGTGTAGCAAAGAAGACACAAGGAAGACGGAAAGAAGACACAAAGAACGAATGAAACAAAAGCGTGACAGAACTCGGCACGGCAATAGGCACAAGGCGACGCTTGACGGTAGCGGCAGTGGTGTGATGTTGACAGGAGGCAACAAGATAAAATAAAACAATAAAATTCCGGGAATAAATAATAAATAATATCAAATCAATATTTAATCGCGTCCGTCAGACCAATCGGGCAAGACTGCTTTTAGTGCAGTTGCCTCTCGTTCTAGATCTTGTGATACTTGTTGTTGTTGTTGTTGTTGTTCCTGCTGTTTGCCCGGTCTCGACACAGTCCCCCAAGTTGTCCTGAGCAACTGCCAAACGCCAAACGCCAAACGCGTCTCTGCTTGGAGCAAGCACGCGTCCGTGTTAATTGCTTCGGTAGGCATGTTCTCGCTGTTGCACAAGGGACTCCCACACCGCCTTTGGGCCCCTCTAGCAAGCCTTAGTCAGCAGGATTCTGCCGCTAAAAATTATTTTTCCTTGGGCGGATTCTTTTGCGGCTTCGACGACTCGACCTTTTGCTGGGCGCAAGCAACGCATTTGTTGCATTGAATCTGTTGTGATTTTTGCTTGCTGTGAGCGTTCTTTGTTGTGCTGCTGCCCTTGAGCTTGTTACCCCTTTCCCCGACCGTTATACTTTCGACACCGAGCTGCCTTCGCCCGGTACCATCCCGCTGCTCCATTGCCGCCGCATCACCTCGCTTTCCCTGATTGTCCTCGTCGTGTTTCTCATAATGTCCACCAACTACCGGATACGAAAGCCGTATGTGCTGGCTTCGTTGCCGCGGCCTTTCAACCCAGATACTGGCAAGTTCTTTGTCGGCGAGGTCTTCGGCCACCAGCTTGACCAACCACGCAAAAAGCGTACTGAATTGATTGCTGCCATTGACGGCGAGAGCGTCAACTTGTACGATGTAAGTAGTCTGCCCTGAAGACTTGAGACTTGCTACGGTCTAGAGACACTGCGGATGCTTTTGGAGGCTCGCCCTTGTGTCTTGCGCGCCACTTTCGTCGCCGTTGTTTCTCGCCCCTCTTCTATACTCCTCCACTAACCTCCTCCCTTCTTCCCCTAGATTGCCAACTCTAGCCTCATTACTTCCCACCCAATTCCGCCAGAGCAGAGCTTCTCCTGCGCTCCCATTTCCCTGCGTATGCGCCTGGCTAAGCCTCACGGAACTGTTCGCTACACTTACGCTGCTACTCGTGCTTCTACTAGCGCCAAGGGCAAGCCCAAACAACGCATCACCGTCTTCAAGGACTCGGTCGATGCCAATGGCAAGGCCACATCCGAGTCGCTGTTTGTAACGGTCCCTTCGGCCTCGCCTATTATTCTTCTGGAGACCTCGACCGTGCTTACTTCTGTTGCCAACGGCCGCTTTGATGGAAATTTGGTGGCTGTGTGCAAAAACGGCCATCTATTGTGCTTCAGCCCCGAAGACCTGACCCTCAGATGGCAGCAGTCAGGAAACAGCTTGTCGCAGGACGAGGTGACCAAGTTCTCTGCACTCAGCATTGAACATGCTGCAGTTGTGCCTGCTGGCGATGTGGTTGACGGCCTTTTCGAGGGAAACTCGGACATAGTATCGTCGGCCTTTTCGCCGGCTGTGACCAAGGACCAGAAGGCTCGTGCTGACGTTGTTATCTTTGTCGCATGTGTTACGCGTGGCGATGTTTCAGAGCGCCTGCTATGTGCCCTTGCTGTGAACCCCACTGCCTCTGATGCTGACGCCACCGTCCCGGCGCTGGTACGTCTGCACATGGCCAGTCTTCCAGATCCCGAGAAGCTGCCCGCATTAGCCGACCGCCAATTCCGCCTACACGTTCCTTCGGGAAGCCTCACTATGCTTAGTGGTGACTATATCTACGTCTACGACGTCTCGCGCGCCCTTCCCCAGATTGCTGCTGCCATGTACCGTGAGGCGGCTACCAGCATCCTGCGTCTGACCAACCACTCCATCATCGCCACTTCGCCTACCGACGTTGCTGTGTGCAATCCCAGCTTTGGGTCTGTTCAGGCGCTTATGTCTCTTGATCTGGCCGCGTTGAAGAAGCCGCTTAAGGGCGAAACCCAGCGCTTCGACATGCTCACCAACTTCAAAAAGCTGGATCTTGTTGTCGGCCTAGTGGGTAGCCTTCTAGTTGCCTTACCTGTTGAGCAGCCGCGCTTTGGTGCCAAGAAGCGCCAGGCCGAGGGTCTTCTAATTGACAGTATTGGCCGTGGGGGACCCCGTGACCCGTTGAAAAAGCGCGCGCGCACTGGAGAGGAGACGGACGACATTTTCACCGCCCCTCTTCCCGGCACTATGACTGCCGAGTACATGGCTGAAATGCGCGGGGTCATGGATTCTGCCGATAAGGCGCTCGCTAGCGGCGATGTCGCGGCCTTTGATCATCTTCTTGCTCCTTGCTTTGGCCTCGCCGTCGGTGCCGATGGCAGCTGGGACCTGGAGTGTAAGGAGAAGGAGACCTATCCTTTGGCTGATCGCCGCTGGGTGCTTTATTCTCTGAGCCGCGCCTTTGCTCTGGATGAGCCTTCGGTAGAGAGCGCATCCAACGGCGAGGAAGAGCGTCTTCCAGAACTGCGAGTTGCTCTGCCTACTAGCAATCTGATCATGTACCTGACCATGGCCGGCCACTTGACCCTGCGCAACTTGCGTGCTGCCTTCCGCGAGAGTCTGGAGAATGTCGATGTACCGGATGCCCATCTGGCCCGCAGCTCTGTCCTCCGCCTGGTTGAGCTAGATCCTAGTATGGACCTGCTGCATAGCTATCTTATATCTAACAAGCTGACAGCCGTTGAGCTGCTTACTGCCATACTTGTGATTCTGCGTAGTATGGGCTTCGTGCCTGAGGAACCCAACAGCACCAAATCCCTTGAAGCCAGCTCGTTTTCCTTCGAGCCTACTACGCCAGCTACCAAGGCCGCCGCGGCCTGCTCTAAATCTCCCGATACCAGCATCGATATTTCCATGGAGCTAGACCAGCTGGAACGCGAGCTGCAGACCACAGAGTACTACCTCAGTGACGAGACCTCGATCCGCGCACGTGCCCTGACTGTGGCTTTTGCCAAGCTGGCTGCCCAGTCAGCCTCTGCCACCGTCACTGCTCTGCGTGCGACACTTCAGCCACACGAGGTGCTTTCACTAATCTATGTACTGCGCGGCGAGCTGGTACGTGGCGCCTGGACTACACGTTACCAGGGCCAGAGTGACACCATGTGTGCGTCTGACAATGACCAGGAAACAGGCGGAGTTGATGCCAATCCCGATGCCGATTTCGATGCAAATGCTGCGCCTGATGGCAGTATCACGCTTATTGCTGACCTTCTTTCGCGTTGTATCGATGCGGTTGGTATGCTTGGCTGGATGGTTCACGATAGTCTCTCTGTGGCCGCCCCATCGCCGTCGCCTAATCAGGCCTTGGAGCTTGGTGACTTCCTATCTGCTCTGAAGCTCGAGGTCTCTGCTGCCCTGCAGGGCCTGGAGGAGTGTGTCGTTCTCGAGGGCTTAGTTGGCGGTGCTGTCCGCCATGCTCGAGGCATTGCCCGTGCCGCTCAAATAGAAGAAAAGCGGGCTGCAGAGCGTGGCGGCTTACGTAAGGCAACCTCAGTGGTTGAAGTAGGCAGTGGAGCTGTGGGCGAGGCGGCTATGCTGCCCCTGGGCAGTAGCTGGGCTGACATCGAGCCTGGCTGGAAGGTTGGCAAGGGCGGTGAAATTATGCAGAGAACTCATCGCGAGCTGGAGCATCTGCTTAGCAAGGGCACGAGAACTTATTCTCTGGAGAAGCTCTTGTTCTGAAATGATTAGCCGTGGACTACTGCTTGGGGTTTGTGTGCTTGCGATAGGCGTTTTTTCTTTTTGGTTTTGGGGCATAACTCTAGCTGCTGGTACTGCGTGTATCTAGTATCTGCACTATTTGCTTTTTCTTTTTTATTATCTGTTGGGTTTCTTTAATTCTAGTAGCCACCTCAGAACACTGTACCAAGAACGTTGAACGTAGTGCGATCGAATTATCATAAACCCTAAAGCCGGGCTTAGCAGCTAACCCTAGTCTTGTACTACAGCTGGATGGCTTGCGTCGGATCTAGCAAGGGCAGTCGCGGCTCTAATCAGGGCATGCGAAGGTCTAATCAGGGCATCCGAGGGTCTAGTCAAGGCGCTCCTATACTCCTATCGCTACTGACAAAGCAGAAGGAAAATCCGCCACCAGCCAAGGGGCTAGGCATGCCATAGTACGAGCCTGCTATGACGACAGCATGACTAGGGCTTAGGGCTGCTAGAACTAACAAGGACAGGCCATTTGGCACCTGTCTAAACGCCTTTGAACCTTGAGTTTTTGGCTGGACTGTTTCCTGCCCTTGCCAGTTAGGATTAAGGGCCCTTGTGCTATGCGTCTGCTATTATTCACTTTTTTATCTTATCAAAGCCTGGGCGGGAATTTATAGCTTAATGACGGGGTCTGGGCTTGAATACACCTGTGTACTTACGTACATGTAATGCCAAATACAAAAAGGGGTGGGAGAGAGGAGGGACAGATAGACCAATAAGAGAAAATAGGAGGAATAAACGTGCCTCAATGAGGCCTAGAGCCTGGATGTCTCGCTTATAGAACTAAGAAAATGCTGCTTTGCATGGTCTCTCGGCACTCGTCCTGGGAACTATTCTTCCTGGGTATGGACTGTGACGTGCCGGCCTGTATGACATCACTGGTCAAATCACAGTCTCACTTTTGCTCTCCAGTTTCCTGATGCAAAAAAAAACAGCAACAACAACCACAACTGTTGTCGGGCACCGCACTGAACGGCACATGATGAACTAAGATTGCAACTGTCCAGGGAGCGCGTGCTCGGCCGAAAGTATCGTAAAACGCCGAGCTAGAAAGCAGCGCATAACGTGAGGAGGAAAGCAGCAGCTGCTAGGGCTATAGAAGCCCAATGGAGGTTCACGGACAGCTCCTTTTGTGTCAAGCCCTATGGCACACAGTGCAATTCACTGTAGAGCGTCGGGATTGATTGGGCTAATATTTAAACTCACAGCTTATTTTGCTATTAACAGGGCACGGAGTCGCCTGTTTCTCTAGCTCAAACCAGCCCACACCTACCTAGCATGCGTGGGAATGGAGATCCGAAGTGGTCTGCCGGAAATCGGTGCTGAGGAGTGTAACAATGATACGACGCCACAACAACAACTTGCGGTAATAGATATTTCATGGCTCTTTTGTGTGAGTGGTCGAGACGTGCTTTAGAAAGAGGTATACATGTGTGTAAGCTGACTTATGGGTGGCCTAGACTGGTCTGGATTGGGGCTGATCTGGACTGGGGCTGATCTGGGCTGCACGGTTGCGGTTTTGTCTTTATTTTGGATGCGTTCCATATGTAAGCAGGCCTTGGCTAGTTTAGAGCATATTGAATGGCAATGCGTGCATTGTCGAAATGCTATAAGATGCCCATTATATATATATATATATGTAGGTGGTGCGGTATGTGTATGCATTTGCGTGTACTTGGTTGCATGCGTCGATACGGATGTGTATATGTATGCTGGTGAGATGGTGAACGTGGCCATAATGAATAGACAACTGTCGCGGGTAGTTTCTTTTTTCATATTATATGTTGGGACTTGGCTGCAGTCGTTTCATTTTGGAAGTTGTCATTTTCCTCAGGCCCGATCAAGAAAGGAAAGAAGCCGTAGTTGCCTTTTTTCGTTGTTGCTTTCTTGCCCTTCTTTCCTTCTTTCCCTGTTGACCATACTCCCGATCCTTCCTTCCTTTCTTCCTTCCTTGCGCGGCTGTTCCTTCCCTGTACCCTATTAGCTTCCTGTCCCCAATAAGCCTTGTCTTGTTTTGCTGGTGCTCTTTGCTTGCACCCGTCGCAACCTGACTACTGACTACAAACTTAAGATGACGTTTTGTAAGAGATGACAGCAGCGGTAACTGCCTGGGAATCGACCATTGGGGGGGCTTTGCTGAGGCCTGTTTGGATTTGTATCCATCCTTGCCTTTAGCTTGTTTGCGACCACAAAGCTAAAAAGAATTGAGACAAGCCGGATAGACACAGACTGATATGATGCAATTGCCTTTCTGGCTGCGGGAGGTTCTCGACAATACGTAATACTTTTCCTTTTTGGGGCAAGAGAAGCTAGAGGTATACAATGGTTGGATTACCATTGGTTTTGGTAGAGATGGCGCTCTTTCCATTTTTTTCTTTCGCTGTTGTATCATATCATCCCGCCTCACCCTATCTGTGTTCCTGCCCACTCGCCAACTTGTGCATCTCTTGGTCTTGTCTGGTCTTGTCTGGTCTTGTCTACCCTTGCCCTCTTGCTCTGTTCCTGCCTCTTGCTCTGTTCCTGCCTCTTGCTCTGTTCCTGCCCTCTTGCTCTGTTTCTGCCCTCTTGCTCTGTTCCTGCCCTCTTGCTCTGTTCCTGCCCTCTTGCTCTGCCCTTTCCTCCTCCATCTAAGCCCTAGGCCCTAACCGGCACACATTATTTTTCTCTATCATCACAGTTCCCAAAAATTGCGGTGCTTATCCCCCCCTTCTCTTCCTAAATGCTCTAACTGAAACATTATGGCTTATGGCCGTCCACTGGTTTTATGCCCAAGCATCACCGTGTTCCCATAACCAAATCGCTTTAGCCAACGTGGGATTATATGCTTTATTATACCATGCGGACTTATTGCCACTTTCATTTATTTTTCTTATCAGAATTCAAAGCAACGCCTGCAACAATGCTCCTTATGTCACGTTGATAAGTCTTTTCTTCAAATGCACTCCCCTGTCTCTTGTCTCTTCAGCCCTTTTCTTTTTGTTTGCTTTTCTCGGTCCTGCCCCTCCCCCCCCCCACCCCCAGTATCCGTCATTCGTCTGCAATGATAGCTAGAAAGAGATCTTATGCTGTGTCCTTTCACGTGCGATGAAATAACCCAACAAGGTATATGTCACTTGTCCTACATGTATTTATAGGCATCTAGTGAGCCTTTGAAATTCATGGGCTAACCTTTTTCCTTTTGCCCTTGCTTCCACTCTTTCTTCACCCTTTACAAGACATACCTCGAATATATCACCATCTTCCTCTTATACTCTTCTCATCTACTCTCTGCTCATCACTCAACTGATTTTTATCTCCTTTTTCATCCGTGTTTCCTCTGCCATCTTCCCCTTCACGTTACCATCCTAACTTGTGCGGTTACTCTACGGCTCTGTATCTACCATCCTTTGTCTGCTGGCTCCCTCGTACCATAGTATCACAGTCCTAGTCTGGTGACTCTCAGGACCTCCCTCCTTTCTTTATTTTGACAGGTCCTACCTGTGTCGCATGCCACCAAAATGACCGCTGCGATGGATATTCCCATGTCGACTACGCGTATGATTGCCGCTCTGGATAAAAGTGACGTGCTGGCTTTGGCTCTTTTTCATAGAGTTAACGCACTCTCTTCTGCTCCTTCCTCTTCGTCAACGCCTCCTACACATATATCGTCCTTCTCCTCCATCATAACCGATCTCCACACTGTGCTGGCCAGTCTTCGTACTGAAGCGGCCGACGAGCAAAGCCCAGTGCATTCTGCTGACACGGCTATCCAGCTAGATGGCATTTTACGGGCGTGCACTGTTGCTCTAGGCTATCTGAACAGTCATTTTGAAAAGTCCAACACCTCCCGGGATGCTAGACTTGGCTTTGGGGAAGCCATCTCAGACTACGTCTCGCAGATTCAAAAGTACGAGACTATTCTCCACAATATTTTCGACGATGTCCAGGACCGTCGTGCTGCCAAGAGGTTGACTACCACACCTAAGCGTGCCACCGATGAGCTACCACAGAAGGACAAACCGGCCCAAGATGTTCAGCACACTCAGAACGAACAAGACGAGACTGTTCTCAGTGAAATCCGGCGTCATATTGGCCGCATTGCCCCCAAGTTTTTGGAGCGAGGAGGCTCTAGCTTGGAAAGCATTGGCGATGATCTCTGGTCGAAAATTCGCTCCCAATTGTCCAAGGATGGCCTTCCATCGCAAGTTGTTGACAAAAACTCGGTAAGCCTTGCTTTCCTATTTTCCCTCTTGATATTATTACCCTTCTCAGCAATCCATTTTTTTCATTTTGTATTTTTAAATCGCCAGTACCATTACGTGATGTGACGTTTCTTTTTCTTCCCTCCACTTGACACTTTGGAGCATCACGTTATTGCAGCCAAGCAGGGCACACCAGTGCTGCTCCTTGTTTCCCAAGGCCACCATTTAACCCATTTTGGAAGCTAAGCCTTGTGTTATCATTTTGTTACTTTTTTCTTTTTTGAAGGAGGCTTTGACAAATCTACTACACACCACTCCCACCCCCCCATCCTACTTTCGGACACAACGTTCTTTTTTGCCCCCTATGGTGATTCTTATTCTACACTTACACACCGTCAAAATATATACTGTACTTTCCCTTTGTATCTTCTAACCTTTCTACATAAATACAGGTCTCACTCCGCTCTTTCTTTCTGTCAATCCAAAGAAGCTTTGACATTCACTCTACCATCACTTCTTCACCCTACGTTGGTCTTTCAACTTTAACATCTCCGTCTTGTCCTTTACCATCCACAACTAATACACAAAAATCTTCCATTTCCTACTCTTCCCCATCCTTGGACATAGAGGAACCCTCTCTGTTTTTGGAAAACGTCACTCTTTCTAGCAGTCCCACCACCGTGAGCTCTTCTCTTGTCACTCAACCCTTGCCGGCGACAACAGCAATGAAAAGCCACTCTCATTCTTTGCCTATGCGCGATTCCAGTCGCAGAATCACTACTGCAGATGTTGAGTATATCACTACCGAGGATTTAACACGCCTGGTATCTCGTTCAACCCCTAGCTCCATTTCTAAATCCCTCGAGTCATTATCTCTTCAAGGTCGCCGTGCCTCACACCCGGGCAGATCCAATACTGTGCCAGTTGGTCCTGATCAGTTTGGAAATTCTATTGCACCTGCTGCCTTGTGGACTAAGGTCAGTAGAGAAAAATTTACTGCCGAGGCCTTTCGTCGCTCCAAGAAGCATTTTGAGGCATTTCCTGGTTTTATTGCTATACTCGGTTTTATCAGCAATGAAGAACTGCAGTATCTCTCCGATTTGAGCAATAGTATTCGCCAGCATCGGATGCGCTACGCTATTCCATCCCACAAAGCAGTCATCCAGAACGAAAAAGACCGCTCGCGTAAAGAAAATGCTAGAAGTGAGAAAAAAGGACATCACGGCCAACATCAGCACAAGCGTGACTACAGTTACACTGAAGAAATTCACCCCCGGCGCAAGGAAACTGATAGCAAATCATATGGGCATCGTCATACTAGCTACCATGACAAACATGGCCAACCCCGTCCAATCTATTCCAAGCAATCCCACAACCGCACTTCTTCCATGTCCCTAGTGATGCCTGGTCCTCAATCACGCGATTCGATCTCCCGCCCCAAGCCTACTATCGTGTCTCCTCCCATCTCAAGCTCAGGCATCACGGGCCCTAACATGACGCTTACCTTGAAAAACACCTCTGCTTCACGATCTCCCACACGCCCCAAGAGCATTCTCAAGAATGCCAATCCCCATGACGTGGTTTATGATTCCCATAGCAACCCCTCCGAGGTTCCGTCTTCTTGGCCAAGACAGTCCCATGTGTCTCACCTCGAAGCGGCCATGCGGAAGAGCAGAAACAGCACCACAGAACATAGCGACTGCGGATCCCACACTAGCTCTAACTCTGAGCGTGAGCACCGTCGCCGGTCGCGTCGTTCTGGCTCTGAACGTGGCTCCTCGTCAGATGCTAGCTACGAACGCTACAATTATGGCAGTGGCAAGACCAAGGACAACCAGAGGTCAAACAAGTCGCGCAATGAGTCCTACACAGCGGCCTTGGGCAATGACGCCAACACGCCACCCTCAGCACGAAGAAGCTCTACCATGGTGGCGCAGCACGATGAGACTCGGCGGTCTTCTGTTGCCCGCCGTGAAGGTCGTGACAGTGTAAGCAGCGAGCCGAGACGTAGTAGCCGGGCTAGCAGCGATGAATACGACCATGAACGTAGAGAGAGAAGCCGCCAAAGAGACAGCCGTGACTATTAAGCATCGCAACGACATTTTGAGTACGATGGACGTGAATACCGCAAAGAGCGACGCCCGTCGCTACTGCCTGTTCTGAAGGATGCTCTACACTAAACACGGCGAGTATCTCTTTTCTTTTTTTTTTCTTCTTTCTTTTTTTGTTGTCCATTATTTTGTACTGGTTTTCATCCTTGACTCTTTCTCTTTGATATCCCTTTTCCACTTTTTGTTGGCTTGATCTGTGTCCTTTCCTACTCTGCTGCTTTACTCGGTATGATTCTTGTTGTTCGTTTCGTTTCGTTTTGTTTCTACTTTTACTTGTTAACTGGGCTTGAATGTATGCTGTGTACCGTACCTGCGTTATGTTTGTTTCAAACTCGGGCAACGCAGTGCCATGGAAGATGTTTATTTGGATACAATTTGCTTGCACATTTTTTTCTTCTTTTTTATTACACACTATTATAAAATACGAAACTTCTCAGAAAGATTATGGCTCATGTGCCCACAGTCATAGTGGCTGAGCAATTCAGCAGTGAAGCTGAGCTGAATCACGTTGCACGGTTCATTGCCCTGCCCTGCCCATCGGAAGCTAGAACCGAGGGGAGGCAAGGGCCTAAATATGGGACGAAGCTGGATAAGCACTGCAACAACAGCAAAATGTAAAAGCAACCAGAGATGGGACGATAAACAGAACACAAATACCAGAGGTCAAACCATGGGATAAAAGCGGAAGATGATGCCTATTGTTGGGCAACATGTGCTACTGTGACATGTGACAAGATAAAAAACCAACGTATTAACAGGGCATTTATAATCGAAGCCGAGAATTTCGCCCAGAACATATTAAGAAAGGGCGTGCACACAAAGTGATAGACAGGCTATTGGAGGCCTGTTCTGCTGACTGCCAATCATGTGTAACCCGTAGCTCCACCAAAACAAAATAAGCTTACGCCACACACAGCGCCCCAGCCCAAAGAATCCACAGCCCCAGACTTTCTCTCAGCAAAGCCACACAGCTGGCGGCAGCTGCACTTGTTGTGGCGGATGACGAAATAGTGGCGGCGCCTGATGAGTCACAGTCCTGAGAGAAGCCCGACTTCCCACACCCCGTACCACCCGATGACCCCGACGAGCCCGACGATGACCCCGACGATGAACCGGAGCCAGAGGCCGATGAGTCTTCGCCCGGTACAGTCACCGGGACGTTGCTGCCTCCCGGAACTTGCTTGCTATCGTTGCTTTCATCGTCCGAGTCGGATTCCTGCTTCGCGCCTGCCGTCATGTTGGTGCCAGTGGCAATGAAGGAGGACAGAATTGTTTTCTTGTCAGAGTCCACAACCGTGTTGTTTGTGGCACTGATGTCTGAGTAGTAGTAGCTCGTCTCCTTGTTGCTCCCAGGCGCCGTAGGAGCATCATAGCACTCGACAGTCACTTCAGAGAAGGTGGCATAGTAGTAGCCGTGCTTCTGGATGTCCTCGCCATCCCAGTCGATCTCGCCGCCAGCCCAGTCTATAGTGCCCTTGCCGTTTGTTGCCAGTCCACCCGGCCAGAGCGACAGCTGCACACGCGCCGGCGTCTGCGGAAAGTCCCACTGCTGGGCCGTGGCATTCCATGTATCGGCCCGCTTCTTGCTGCGGCCCACGCGGCCGTCAACAAGCCAGTCAATCTGGTCGGGCGTCCAGCGGATCTCGTACTCGTGGAACTCGTCAAATGTGTTGCTGATGTCGCTGATATTGCCGCCGTTGTTATAGTCTGGTATGCCCTGGAAGTAGTAGTTGGTCTGTGCGGTGGACAGATCAACGCCAATAAACTCGTAGTCGATTTCATCTTTGACGTCACTCATGAGAATGAAGGCCGTTACTACACCGGCCCCGCGGGACGTCTTGAACTTGGCCTTCACATTACCATACCACATATATGTGGAGGTTGCCATGACAGTGCCCACACTGTTTTTGGGCATGGTCAGCAAGACATTGCCATTGTGCTCTATTGGATTGCCCTGGTAGACCCAATCAGCCTTGGAGGAGTCACCGAGGTATTTGCTGGTGCTGACAAGACGGTCGGGGTCATCCCACTTGTACGTCTTGCTTTCACAAACGGGGCCTGGCACGCAGGAGTCAAGAGAGAAGGACATCCGGGGATCGCAGCCACCAAGGCAATACGCACCAGTTCCACAAGCGCCGTACTCTGAGCAGACAAGAGTTAGTACTAAGTTTAGAGGGGCTTGTGCCAAGTGGTGTATGCACTGCACGATGGGTGAGCGGATACATGAGACTGCTGCATCGACATGTTGCACAATGGCCTGAACGTGCAAAAGGGCAGATGGTGGATGGGACGAGTGCAGTGGCGGCAGACTTACGGGAGCAACAAGGTGCAGACTCGGGACATTTGTTTTCCAAGCTACATTCCGCCTGGTCGGCAGCTGAGGTGGGCAAAGATTGCCAGAGCAGAGCGGCGGCTACGCCAAGAAGAGTTGAGCGATACATTTCAGCGGTGCTTGCCTTGTCTTTCTAGGCGGCTGCGGAGAGGGCGTTGTGGCTGACTCGCTGCTGGATGGGCGCTCTTATGCAAATTCCCGGCCAAAGAAATACTCACGGGCGAAAAGACAGGCCAAATTGCAAGTCTCAAGTAAAATCAGGAGACCAGAAACGTCCGCGCAGAGCACAAGCCAAAGGTTTCAAGAGCAATAGGCTTCTGAAGGGTGTAGGCCTCAAAGTGGCAAGATGTGGAAAGGGCAAAGACTAAAGACAGGACCAAAATTATCGCTCGCCGCCCCTCAGAAACAGCAGCAGCACAATACTATATGGGATGAAATATAGAGGAAAAGACGAGCCAGTGTCCGTCCCTTGAAGACCAACTCACGCGATTGGGGGTTTTAACAAAGGAAGAAGAAACCTGAGGAGAACAGCACCAAGCGGCAGAAGACAGAAGACAGAAGACAGGCAAGAAAAGAAGGAGGGGGGGGGGAGGAGGAAATCTGGTGAACGATGGAGAAAGTAGAAAACCAAGAACGAGGAAACGGGCTTAATATGGTACCGGGAAAACGGAGAACAACGAACAAACCAAGATTGGTACCTGCATTATGCATTGCTTTCGCCCCCAGTGCATGTATCTGTGACAACGTTAAGCAATGTTACTTACATGTACCTCATCCCCGGCCAGTCGCCTAATTTCTCACCCGTCGGGACAAAAAAGATACTTGCCGTCTTTGTCTCGAACCCTCTAAGATTGGTATGTGTGTACAAGATGGAACTCTGCGCCAGCGCCGGCTATCCTGCACTATCAAACAGCATGGATGTATCTTTCCATACTGTCTCTGACTCTCCACGTACAACCCTTTTTTCGCTCCCTTTCGCAGGTGGCTATATCTTGTGGTTTCCAACTCCTATGTGGATCGTCTGTACTATTGTCAGCAGTACAAGCTTCGGCAGCATCAGGAGCCTTTGGACAGGCCGAGAGAGCAAGAAAGTAATAACCTAAGCCTATTGCTTGGCAAGCAGCAAATACGACCTTGGCCCCCATTGTTGTTGCTGTTATTTAGCCCCCATCGCATCACCAAGCTATGTCGCGACGCGCCAGTGCTTTCTTTGCATTCCATTCGTCGGTCCAGAACAGAAGGGAGAGCCAGCTTCACTGTAGAAACCCGCGGTGCAATTCCCATCGAGTCACGTCACCATCAGACAAAGACCGTGCAAGGGAGAGAGACAGCCCCCTCCTCCTCCTCCTCCTCCCCCCCCCCCCCCCCCCCCCCCCCCCCCCCCCCCCCCCCCC
>JAXASZ010000888.1:0-12500 GCA_038407095.1 Ceratocystis destructans
AGCCACAAAGAGAGGCGGAGAGGCGGAGAGGCGGAGAGACGGAGATGGAGCTGGAACACAAGGCATATGCAGCCGACTTCTGTTTTGTCCACACAATTGCCTCGCTCCGAACCGAAGATCAACACTAATACACAAACCAAACGACAGCCAGAGTTGTGGCTAACAGAGGGGAAACCTGAGACATTGTCTTCAACCACTTGGGGAGCGGCACTCAGGTAGAATGTAACCATGTATAAATCCCACACACGGGGGTTGCTTTTGGAGCCATTTTCTGCCGTCGTTGGACGCGAGCGGGTTTGCCCAAACCAAGCAGCTAGCCACAAATCTAGTACAGGCCACGCTAAAGCAAGTGGCATGCCCCTATAGCCTAGATAGACACAATGCAAGATTCTAAACGGCTATGCTGCCAGACCTTTTCTGCCGTTACCGTCTTGGAATGCTGCATGTCAAGAGGACGATTTACGGCTACAAGCCTTTCGACAGCAAGTCATTTTTGGTATAATGTACCACTGGCGACCAAGCCAGACAATTCGGGCCGTGTCCAAGGGATAGAAGGGAAACGATATCCCAACACCCAACAAGCTGGAACCCGATGGAAGAAGCTAGTCGATAATCACGCGGAAGTCAGCGTAGGTTGCATAGAATATAGAATGGGGAGGGGGGCCAAGGGGCCCTGTAGTGACCATAGCGAAGCGGACATGGAGGTAAAAAGGCCGTTGTAAGCTAGGGCGATGACAACTAACAAGCCAAATTTTATGGAGATAAGCAAGACCTTTGTCTGCGGGTGCCTGTGCCTGTATTATGGAGCTCTACCTGTGACCGTTGCGCTTATGCTCTGAGAGAGCCTGTGCCTTGTATTATGGAGCATGCAGTGTAGTCCTTGTTCTAAGAGGCATCTCTTGTGGGGGGAGGGAAGGGGGAGAGGACAGGCCCTGTATGTACACATGTACGTACCCTCTCTTTCTAAATCGGGTTCTTTCCCGAAATCCGGAAGGACTCCGAGAGGATATGGACCTTCCTAGTAGGTATTAGCCTAAAAGAAGGGGTGTTTTCTGGGGTTAGCCCGGCCCTCCCAGAACGTAGCGGCTGTCAAGAGTGCTGGCAGCTGGCAGCTGGCGGACAAGTGGTAGAGACCGAGGGCGACACTTGGCCGTGACTGTGAATGTGCGCGTATGCGTGTGTATATACAGACATACATACACATGGCCGAGTACTCGCTGGACCAAGGCAAATGGGCAGCACAGGAGCAAAACAGAGCGGGACAGACTGTTGCATCTGTGCTTTTTGCAGTGACAAACAAAAACTCGGACAAGACTCCGCTGGTGTGGTCGCGCATAGTACATTTGTATGCAATTAATAAGCACCAAAAGTCCACTACAGTCTGGCTTGTTCAATTACATCACTTAGTGGCTAGGCCCCAATTTATCTGTTCTTTTATTGCTTTTTTTCTGTTGCTCTTTGACGCCACGCCACATCCCTGGCGCTCGGTGAGGACGTTCTCGGCCCCTTCCTTGATCCCCGAGAAGAGCATTCCTCGATTTAGCTGACCTCGTCATGTTTCCTTTGCTATCGTGTGCGCCAGCGTGCAGAGAGCGAAATGAAGCCCTAGCGGCTGGATGGCTGTGAATTGGAGAAGGACGTGGAACTGAGGAGAGCAGGAAAGAAGCCGAGTGGAAATAGAATTGCGGGATGGAGGGAGGAAAGAGGGGGAGGGACATGTGTTGAGGCAACGAAGGGAAAGTACCAAGAGAAAAACTGGACGGCGGCGGCGGCGACGACGACGACGAAGATAGGTAGGGAAGGACGGGGACAAGCCTGGCCGACTTGTTCATCGGTACAAAGCTATTTGCTAGACTATACTGGATGGGGGATAGAGCTTTGTCTTCGCCCACTCAGCTAATCCTGCTTGCTGGCCTAGCTCCTCCAACGCATCGCAACGCCAAGTCCAGTCGCTTTTGTTGCATTTTGTGGTCAACCCAGTCCTGGGCCGAGCCTGTCCTTCTTGGCCGCGCTGGTTGCTCTTTCCCGTGGGCGGCCGGGTGGCAGCTGCCAGAGTTGCTGTGGTGCCTTTGGCTGTTGAACTGGTGAGTGACAAAGAGAAGAGATGGAAAAGTGCTCACGCATGGAAGCAAACGGGGAAGCAAGTACACTAGCATTGTTAATTTGCTTTTTGCCTGGCGTCGGTGTGCTCTTTCTGTTCTGCTTATCTTGGGATCATCTCCGGTGGACTTGTTGTTGGACTTGTTGCTGGACTTGTTCTTGGCCTTGTTGCTGGCCTTGTTGCTGGACTTGTTCTTGGCCTTGTTCTTGGCCTTGTTCTTGGCCTTGTTCTTGGCCTTGTTCTTGGCCTTGTTCTTGGACTTGTTCTTGGACTTGTTCTTGGACTTGTTCATGCTCATTTCTTGCTCATTTCTTGTTCATTTCTTGTTCATTTCGTTCTTCTCCTGCTGATTTTCACGTCTTACACCACCGGGCAAGCAAACAACGCCAGGATCTTGTCACTTATCACAGCAGGCAAAGCTAACGCAACTGCACTTGCACTTGCAGGCAGTGAACGGGGCTTTTTAGTTTATCCCAATTTAGTGGCCTTTTTTTGCTCTTTTTGTTCTTTTTTGCTCTCATTTTCTATTTTATTATATTTCATTTTTTCCGTCTGGCCTGCCTTCCCCATCCAAGACCAGGTGGTCTCTGTCTGGCCCTTCCTTCTTCCTCACTGCTTTTCTGACTCGGCTCTCTCTGCCTCGTTCTCTCTGACTCGGCTCTATCTGCCTCGTTCCCTCTGCCTCGCTCTCTCTCGCTCTCTCTCTCTCTCGCTCTATCTCGCCCTCTCTCACTCTCTCTCGCCCTCTCTCGCTCTATCTCGCCCTCTCACTCTCTCTCTCTCTCGCTCTCTCTCGCCCTCTCTCTCTCTCTGCCTGGCTTTCCTTCTCTTTTCTCTTCTCTTTAATTTCAAACACCAGCTTTGCTTGTCTCAGCTTTTTCCTGTTCTTTTCTCCTTGACTACACTCGGCCTACGCCATCCATCCATTCTCCTTTTTTGCCCTGCTGGAATTTACAATTTATCCTTTCTTTTATCTTTTGTTTTATATTGTTTGTCGCAGACTTGAACCTTGTTCCTATTTCCCTTCTTTTTACCCTTTTTTTCCTTCTATATTTGCTTCCTTTTTTAAAACAAGCTCGCGATTTTCGGCCTTATCATCTTGCTAACAAGCAAGCAACTTGGTAGTGGACAGACAGCCGAGATCTTGGTTTTTGCAATTGCCTTGGTGCTTGTTTGCTTTCTCTCTTCCTTCCTTTCTTTTTCTTCCTTTCCATTTTCCCAACTCGTTTTTTTTCTTTCTTTTTTTTTTCTTTTTTTCTTTCCCTTCCATTTTTTCGCTTCCTATCTTGCTCTCTCCCCTTTCCCCGATTCTAAGCACCAAGTCAAGTCTCATAATCTCCCCCCCCCCCCCCCCCGTAACTGCGACCTGCCGATACTGCTCAGCCTATTGTCATTTACCAACATTGGCACACGTGCCAACACCATTGCATCACCCATCAGCATTAGAATTAGCACCAACATCAGCGAACGGCACCACAAATACAATCGTCATCCACAACACCCTCCCTACATCATTGCCGTCTCTATCTCTACTAGACTACTTTCTAGTCTGGTTCCGTCTATCCAGTCTTGCTGTCGCATTCTTCTATAAACCGTCCCTTGTTTCCAACTTGCACTCCTTTCGTACTGCCTCCCGGAAGACATCTTTTGCTGTGCTCCCGCCAGGCTACATTGGACTTTGCGTCACTTTCGATCGGCTTCTTTCTTCCCCGACTGTCATGCGCCGTTATTGTTCAACCAAGCATCTAACTTGCTAGGGTAAGTCATATGAAAACAGCATGTAGCCACTCTTTGATTATACGCACTTGACCCGGTATTCCGAGGCCGACAAGTGAATATCCCTCTTTCCATTCGTGTAGGCACAAAGCGCGACACACTCTGTTCTCTTGCTCGGAGAGCTCTCGCCGTCCATCATAAGTCAAAGCAACGCACGCGAGAAGAAGAAGAGAAGAAGAAGAAGAAGAAAAAAAAGACATAAGCAACCAAAGAACCCCCAAGACAACCCCCCCCCCCCCAAACACCCCCCGCCGATTGTTGCTCTTGTGCATTTCGGACATGCAAACACCGTTCCTCGGACAATAATCGTAGCCCGACCACAGAGCCAGACCGCTGCTTCCCATCTCCGATCTCCGAGCTCCACGGAAGTGTTCCCACGTCCTTTCCCAAAAGCAATCCCACCTGAACAATCACACATCAACCTGTTGCAAGTCACAGACCGGAAGCCAACAACAATTCGTGTCTGTCTATCGATCGTCAAAGCTGTCTACACACTCCACTCCGTCCTTCTTGAGCCACCTCCCAACTCCTTTTTACTGCGCTACTCACTGGTCGCCGGCGGGTAATAGCCCATCCACCCGCTTCTCTCCCTACACTTATTTGCCTGCGAGAGTTGCCGACTGCTGGCTGTGGCTGTCTTGGCCAACGTTTCTGTCCCAAATCGCGCCGGATTGTCCCTGTGCAATCCAGCAGCGAAGCGCAACAAACAAGGCCAGCCAATTTAAGCAGACAGTAGCATACTGAGTTGCCTCCTGTAACTATGCATGTCTCTCTTACACGTCTAAAAACCAGCATCTCCCATTCTCGCTTATAACTGGTTAACACGATCGGAAGACCCAATGGGGTGATGCGCTTTTCTTTCCGACGCTCTTGCTGCAGTGCCATCTTGCAACCGGCTCGCTCTTCTTGGTTGCCTGGCTTGTGTCTCTTCTATCCGCGTTTTTCTTTTCCCTTTCTTCTTCGGGTGGTCGTCGCTTGCCTTGCCTTGTCCTACTTCCTCTCTTGTCATGAGTTGACTGACTATTGATTGTGCCGCTTGATAGTGCCATGCTACATAATCCAAAAGGCCTATGTGATGTTTGAATTCTGCAGATGAAGTTTATTGACCTTTTTCTTTTTTTCTCTCTTTTTCTTTGCAGTGACAAATTCGACCCGAACACTTTCCAAATATACCGCTATCAAATTCATTCCTTGCTGGATACACGAGGATTGAAAATCATCCCTGCCTCGTATTCCGCTAAATCCTCACCCCAAAGCTGCAGAGATAACCCTTTTTCTTCTGTATGTTAGCAGCAGGCGACAGTCGTGAGACAAAACACGATCAGTATCAGGCTCCGGCCAACAACACAACGAGCTCAATGCATAATCCGACTTCATCGTCAAAAGCCTTCCCGCTTAGACCTCATACACTATCTTCAACAGCTTCGAATCAAAACCCAACGCTCTCTGACCCTCCCCCTTCGCAGGCTTCATCCTCTAGCTGGTCCGACTACAGGACCGAAATGGCTACCTCAACGTACCAGTACCGCCAACATTCGCAGTCGCCAGAGCCAAAAGGCTCCTTGGGCCCTCCTGCTCCCATCCCCTCTTCAACACCCACACCGGCCAACCAATCGCGGACATTCGAGTCATCCTCCACTAGACCTACTTCATCAAATTCACCCAGTGAATCCCATGGCCCAAGCCTTAGGTAGGAAACTATACTTGCAATTATTACTTTTGGAATTCAACTAATCAAGCTACCTTTTCGCAACTCTAGCTCTGGCGGGCTTCCGTCTCTGCCAGAAAACAACTACTCGCCCTACAACTCGGACTCCCGGCCGATGATGAGTATAGAGCCAGGAACTAGCCCGGCACCTCCGTCTGTTGGGGCTAGTAGCACAGTTGCAGGTGCTAATGCAGGCTCAACGCCAAACCCTACTGGTACTGGTGTTGGTCCAAATACTCACAAGAGAGCCTATCGTCAACGGCGAAAGGATCCCAGTTGCGATGCTTGCCGTGAGCGTAAAGTCAAGTGTGATGCCACCGAAACAACAAGTTGCTCCGAGTGCTCAAGCCGAAGTGTCAAGTGCCAATTTACCAAGGAAACAAACCGGCGCATGTCTTCCATCAAGCAGGTCCAGGATCTTGAAAAGCAAATGGATCGTATCAAGCGTGAAAACCTCAGTCTCCGAAAGATGCTTGCTGATCGTGAGAGCCGCATCGATCGGGGCGATGGTGATGTTGACGAATCGGAACGCCTGTCAGGCCGCCTTCCCGAAGCTGGTGCTGATCCTCTCAAGAAAAACCGCCCTGCTGCTCTAGCGGCAATGCAAACAGCACAGCAGTTTCCACACGGTCATCATGGCCTTGAGATTGCCCGCTCCCAAGTCCGTCTTGCTAGTACCGGACTTTTCAAGCTCCCTCCTAATGCCGGCAGTGTGTCTTGTACTATAATTGGTGCCTTCACCCCCCCTGTTCCCGATATTCCCTCCCTTGAAGTTACCCAACATCTTCTATATCACTACTATAACTCAATCCACACCATGTTTCCCATCATTCACTGGCCTTCTTTTCGCGAAGAAATCGACCGCATGTACGCCCAGGGAAGCGGTCATCGCGAGTCACCTGATTTTCTCGCCATCTTTTTCGCCGTCCTCGCTTTGGGAAGTTTGTCAAGCACCGAACCACATCCGCAACACTACGCCCATCGTGTATACCAACAAGGAGAACTACTAGAAGCCGCACGTAAACTCGTCGATCCATGGGCTACGTCCGGAACTTTGAATCATGTTAAGGCGCTGACATTAATGGTCATTGCCTTCAATGAAGTCAATCTCAAGACTGCTGCCTTCATGTGGCTTGGTGCTGCTATACGTGCTGCGCAATCCATTGGCTTGTATGCTGAAACCGGTAGCAGCGTGGGCTTTGTTGAGGTTGAGATGCGTCGCCGTGTCTGGTGGACTTTATATGTGCTGGATCGCAGCATGTCGGCCGAAATGGGCCGTCCGGTCTTGATTGATGATACGGATTGCGACATCCCACTCCCTGCCGGTGTTGATGACCACTATTTGGCAGATGACGGTCTCCATGTCCCCCCTGGCTCACTGCCATTGTCGCATTCTTTCCTTGCCGTGGTTCATGTGGTACGAGCCTACTCTCCACTGCTCCGTGCCCTTTCATCTCCGACCATTCCACCTGCAAAAATCGCTACTCTCGACCAGCATTTTGCAGCAGCTTTGCGCAACTTCCCTGCAGGCTGTGACCCCTCTAGTCCAGAGGCTCTCACACCAGAGTTCTTTGCTCCTCTGGCCTACCTTTTGACTGCCAACATGATGTTGCACAGACACAACTTGAACCCAGCATGTTCAAGATGCACTCGCCGCGCCGCTGTTGAACAGTGTATTGTCGATGCTCTAGACACCGCAAATCTCATTTCGCGATGTACAGCTTCGCTCGAGTCTACGGCCACAAGTCTGTTGACCCTGCACATTTTCCGCTGCACATTGTTTCTGGTTCTTGGCGGGTACTTTGACCAGGCTATTGTATGTGTGCGAGTTCTGCGATCTTTTCACGGATGGAGAGACGTTGCCGCTCCATGTAGTCGATTTTTGGCTTTCTTTGTATCTGCATTTATTGGCAAGCGGTCTGAGCTAGTGCACGCAGCGTCCCACTACTCATCCACGCCGTCGTATCAACACGGCTCAATGCATCCCCCAGGAGCAATCAGGATCGAAGACATTGCTCTGGATGAAGAAATGCTTGTTTACGTCAGTGCTGATCTCCAAGCCAGCATTGATTCCGGCTGGGTGTGGGCCAACCCATCCACTGAGGCATGCTCTGTCCCTAGTGATCCGAGCGATCCTTCTGCGCCACCTCAGGCGGGACCTTTAGCAGCGAGCCGTTCAGCCCCCTTTAGTATTGAGGCACGTACTGGGCTTTCCGAAGATGAAGCACGTGATTGGCGCCGGTGGGAGCGTCTGGAGGAGGCTTTGCGCAACCTAGCAGCTCTTGAAATGGCGCCCTTGCAGTTGACAAACCAATGGAACACGCTGGCTTTGTCCTCGGCCATGGCCGGCTCAACTCTGAAAGGAGACTCTGTACCGCCCAATGTGCCCCAATCGTCGCAATATACTGTAACCTCAGCCACTGAAAACGGTAACAACACCAACGGCAATAATAACATAAATAATGATGCCAATGGTGGTAATAACAGCTCATTGCCTCCTGGAGAACCAATGACTGGGCTAAGAACAGGGTCGAACCCACCGTCTCAGCAGACCCCTCATCTGACTGTGCAGCACACACCCAAGCTAGCCGGTCCTCTAGCTTCTGCGAATGCTACGTCGGCGTCGGCGACGGCGAAGGACCGAATCAGCATCGCCAACATCATTTAGAGGAGCAAGAGAGAAATACCTGATCTCTTTAGCCTTGTGGAATGTGCCTATGCAAGTTTATGCTCTCTCTCTCTCTCTCTACTACTACTTGATTTTTGCTGAAGAGGCATAGTCAGTCGGTCTGCTTAGACTTGGACTATGACATGCTCTATTTACTCTATGCTTCTCGCTATTATTTCCTACCATATACTTGGTTTTTGTAGTGTACAAAACACCATGTTCGTCGGGACTGGATCTGATAAAGAGATGTACACATACATACTCACGACATTTTCACTCGCCGTTCTCTACCAACTAACATTTACTCTCATCTATTCACCGCTGGCCGTGTAGCCATCCATGTTTCCCACCTCAACCATACCTACTTGGATCTTTATAGTGTTTCCTTTTTCTTTCTTTTCTTTTATCTTCTTTCTCTCCATTTTTCATTCATTCATAGTTTCTTGGATTATGGTGCGGCTAATTTGACTTTTGTCCTTCGTTTTCTCTCTTTTATTTTGCGCGCAAGAATGGAAAAAGAGCTAGCCTTTTTTCTTGTTCTTTTTCTTTTCTTCATCCTCTGTTTCCCTCCCCTCCCCTTCTCTGCTAGCCTTGCCTTGCCTTGCCTTGCCTTGCCTTGCCTTGCCTTGCCTTGCCTTGCCTTGCCTTGCCTTGCTTTACTGACATGTCTTTGGTTCCATTTCTCTCTGCATTTCCGAGGTATCTTGTTTTTGGTTTTCTTTTTTCCCTTTGCTGTACTAGCAGTCAGTCCTATATCGCTCGTATCCTTTTCTCTCTTCGCCCCTCTTCTCTACATCATTCTGTACTATTTTTTCATACATTTTTCTCTCATTCTTTTTGCTCTTTTTCCTTAGCTACATCTCTTTTGCACAGTAGACTGGAACAAGGACGAGGAGGGGCGGAGGGGGATCAAGGGGCTAGGGTCAGTCAAGCCCTGTTCTGCTACGTTGCTAGGTAGAGAGGGAAAGAAGAAGATCTTGGGCTGCGATGATACGATATTTATTTTATGAAGGACTCCCATTGATCCCTTTGTACTTGTTGCCCGCTTCTTGTTTATGCCCCGTGAAGATTATAGAACATGCATACTACTACCTAGACATCTGCCTAAATAGCACTAGCATATGCCGTGCGTCTTACCCGTCTTTCCCTGCATTGAGTGTGTCTCGCCCTATTTATTGCTTGCGTTAGTGATAAAACAGCCCTCTAAAACCACGAAATGTCATGTGTGAATGCTACAGGTATGTATGTGCTCGCTCACCTTGTACTTGCCCGGTGTATGCTTTTCGTGGTGATGCGTGTTAGAGGATGATCGCTGCTTAGAAATAAATGTCTTCAAATGGGCCAAGCTCTCCTGGTCAATCTGGCCTAATAATTCCATACACAGCTTGATATCATCCACAAGCTTATCACAGCGCGGGCGGGTGAAGTCCTCGCGCACTACAACACGCAACATCTTCATTTGACCCGTTTTGGGGGCCATAGTATAGGCTGGCACTATCCAACCACGGACACGTAGCTGATGGGCCAGGGCGAATTCGTCGTAGAAGCGAGCCTGAGAGGACTTGATCTTAACTGCGTCAGTGGGCTGGTTGGGCAGACGAAATGCCACGAGCGGGAGGCTAGAGCCTCCGCCTTCGGAGAGAATGACAAATCCCAGTGCCTGGAGAGACGAAGCGAGATAGTCGGCGGTGCGAGTAAGGTTCGACATGATGGCACGGTAGCCCTTTTTTCCAAGACGGATGAGTTGATAGTACTGTCCAATGATGTGAGATGCGCCTTTAGAAAAGTTCAAAGTAAATGAAGATTGCTCAGCACCCAAGTAGTTAATGTTGAAAACAAGTTCCTGGGGGAGGTATTCAGGCGAGCGCCAGATAATCCAGCCGACTCCGGGATAGACAAGGCCGTACTAGTAAACAGGCGAAGATGGAGGCAGTGTCAGCTTGTGGAATAGTCACTTCATACGGTTTCAAAGAGACGTCACTGAAGTGTCTTTCATAAGGATTCACTCACTTTGTGGCCCGAGACATTGATTGATACAACTCTGGGAAGACGAAAGTCCCACTCCAAGTCAGGTATCACAAATGGAGCAACGAAGCCTCCACTAGCAGCGTCGACATGGATGGGAGTGTCGAGATTATTGTCTATCAGGAGATCGTTCAGAGCTTTGACATCTTCGTAGGCGCCTGTTTCATATACGCTTGTTAATGTTGATACCGCTCTATTCCTCTATCGATTTGTGGCTTACCCGTGTATGTCGTTCCCAGGATGGCACAGATGCCAATTGTATTCTCATCGACAAGCTTAATTGCCTCCTCAGGATCAATGACAAACCGATCTCCGGTGCAGTACACATAACGCTCGTCAACTTCAAAGTACCGCACAGCCTTTTCCCAGCATACCTGAACAGCTGACGACATTATCAGATTGGGCTTATCGTAGGGCTTTCCCTCCTGGATTCGCCGGTTCTTCCAGCGACGCTTCATGGCCAGCACAGCCAGCATAATAGCCTCACTTGAGCCCACAGAGGATGTGCCAACCGAGTGTGAATCGCCATGCAGCATTCGGCCGATCATGTTGACACAACGGCTATGGATATCAGCAGTTTGCGGGTATTCCTCATAGTCAATAAAGTTTTTGGAGAACGCTTCAGCCATCAGTTTTTCTGCCTCATCTTCCATGTAAGTGGTGACAAACGATGCCAAGTTCAGCATGGGGTTTCCGTCTAGCGACAGATCATCTTTGATTAGTCGGTAGGCAATGTCACGCGGCAATTCATCTTCAGGCATCTCATAGCGAGGGAGCTCGCGGCCGGCAGCGCGAGAGCCATAAACAGTGGTGGTGTACGAGTCGTCATTATCGGCAAGTTCCAGGCGAACTTTGCGGAGAGCTTTAGTGAGACTATCGGACGGAGTCGAAGCCCCGGTTTCCGATCCCGAGACTGGGGTAAGTGGAGTCGGGGTGTCGATTTTAGACAAATGGACCATGGTGAAATTATGAAAGATGGGCGAGCGATGCTTCTGCTTGTACGTGATAAAAAGAAGAGACCGGAAGTCGGGGCAGACATTGGGTTTATATACGTCTACACACAGCACGCACAGCTACCCCGCCCTTCCTTTTTTACAAGGTCTAGTAGCTCGAGGAAGGGGCAAACGGGCTTTGGGTGGCAACGGCATCTGCTTCGAGCAATTGCCTGGGAAAAGCAGTAAATTATGACACCACCTGCTCCCGCCTGCATGGTTGCGTTCCAGAGCTCCCTGCAACTTCCTCGGCTTTTGCTCACAGGGTCGCTGAGCCCTAATAGCTGGTTTTCCATGACGTATGTCTTGGGGTTTATTGGCTACCTTGGCGGGTTGGGGCCGGCTATTTGCCGCAAATTCATGATATATGGTACGTTGGTACAAATTCAACTACGTTACCTGTTGCCATCTCACGTAAGCATTGCTGGTAGGGAGCTGCTCGTCCACTGTATCGTACGTCCAGAAGCTTGCTCGGGGCATTATAGCAATCACACCATATGGAAATTCACGGCAATGTACACAGGAGGAAAAAGAAAACAAGAGCTAACCATCCATGTATAACAAAATTTAGAAGCGTTTGAATATCGCCGTTCTACTACTGCATTTATAACGTACCAGCCATCGTGTCTAACCCACCCCCGGGACCCAGTCTTGCCGCAAGATTATACTGCACTGTAACCGCCTCGTGAGCCCGAATTCTGCACTGTGCTAAGAACTTTGCGCGTAAACTCGTGCATCAAAAATGGCACATCACGGATTGTATCGCTGTGCGGCAAGAGATCCCAACCGCGAGCGCCGTAGCGTGTGTAGTTGAGCCATGAGCCGAAAATAAGATAGGCGCTAATGATCATAAAGGCCCTATCTCAGACAAAATTAACGGGTTAGCAAACTTGGATCTCGCCTAAACGCTCGTGGTTTTGCGTCCCCTCTCTTCTACTTACAAGACAATGAACCACGTGAAAAAGCCCCAGCCTTGTGTGCTACCTGTTAGTGGCACAGATCTGCAGGCATACTTGCTCTTCCACGTCAGATGTAGCGTTCCCGTAGCATCGGGGCCCTCGTTTTGGTAGCTGTCAAAGAGCAGAGCAGCGCCATCATTGATAAACTGCTTCTCTGCGTCCTTTGCGTCATTGCGGGCTTTGTGCATCTTTGCAAACTTGTTATCCTCAGATGATGAGGTGGCGTTGACGTACTCTACCTCCGCCTGCCACTCGCCCTCCAGGCCCGTCT
>JAXASZ010000888.1:17500-27852 GCA_038407095.1 Ceratocystis destructans
GCATCGTTGGGCTCAGCCGGGAGAGACGCCGAGGGAAGGCCGGCACTGTTCCGTAAGTTACGACCCTGGAACTGCACGTTATTTTCTTGGCGAATCTTGATATTGGGAGGTCGGATCGGGGTTTGGTGGACGATAGGAGCTGGAATTGCAGTGCCTGACGTTGCCGTCCCTTGGGCTTTCTTGTAAAGTGCTGATGAGAGTGGAGAAGCGCGCGCAGCAACAGCCCCGTTAGAAGCAGTGGCGGTGTTGGCTGGTCGCTTGATTTTCGAGGCCATGCCCGGAGGGATTGGCGGGTGTATAGGTGTGGCCGTCACCACAGGAGCCATGGTCGTAATATTAAAAAGAAATGAAATAAAATAAAATAAAAGGCGATGATGAGACCAAATGGGAGACTAAGTATGGGCAAAAGAAAAAGTGAGGCCGGGCAATATAAGGGACTGGAGAGCACAAGGCTATCACGAAACAGAGTCGTGGCAGGGCGCCGAAATGCGCCGAAAGGGGCTTGGATGCGACAGAAAAAAAGAAAAAAGATTCAGGTATATAGCGACGGATAAAGATACGTATGGGATTGACAAAATAAAATGCGCGACAGCGCTGTAATGAAATCACGAGCCGGGGTTTATGACAATGGCGATGGTGATGCGAAAGGCTGATGCGATGTTATCGCGGTCGGATAATTGTGTAGATTTATTTTTGTGGTTTGTGTCGCATACACGTCGACTGGAGGGCCAGCTTCCCTTCCCAAGCCTAGGATATGGCTGTTACAAGGGAGCACACAGCAGTATCGGTGCTGTATGTACAGGCGGCCAAGGCTATAAAAAAAATCAGGACCAGAAAAGAAGCCCGCGAAAATGATCGCACCCAAAGCAAGGTTATTGCATAAAAAGACAATAGATAGAAAGCGTCACCTAGCGAAAGTCGAGATAAATGGCAACCAGGATGATTTTTTCCTGGAGTGTGATGACTTTTGGCTGAAGTTTGTTGATGATAAGGACGTGTTTGGTGGTGCAGCAGCCGTGCCTTTGTCTCCCTGCTTCGCGCGATGGGTTGGGTGTGGGGTTTATTGGCTATAGAGAGAGCGAGCCTTGGTCCATTGAAAGTGGCAAAGGCAAAGAAAGTCAGAGTAAATTGGGATAAGGAGAAGAATTTCGTGTCAAGATAATGTGGCGTGATGTGGCTGTCGCCACACTTTGACGGTCACGTGCTTCTATGCGTGATACGAAAGTCTAGGACAAGAAGATGACGCAAATAGCGAGCCAAAGGGCTAAATAGCAACTTGTGGAAATAGAGGTATTGTAGAAAATCATAGGCAGAAAAACCAGTAGCCCTCTCCTTTCAGTATTCACCAGAAGTTAGATCATGGCACAATATGTTAGCTATCTGCAACTACAACTAACTCACCCCCCCCCCCAAACCATAGACGAGAGAGATACCGAACATTGCGAATAACTACACGTCCTCACTCATTACATCATAAGGCGTGTGGAAAACGAAAAGAGAAAAAACCCGTAGATCTGACAATACATAGCAACACATTAGATCCGCCCCCACCATATCACAGCACGTGGAAGCACTGGGTAGCACCCCCGTCGTTTACTGGCCCTCCAGACGCTTTAGCCAGTCATCTCCAAGCCGGGGTCCATCCACAACCACAATACCCTTTCCACGGGCTACGCGATCGGGATTTTGCCACCACCTAGGTCTGATAACCTTGGCCTCTCTCTCAGCCTCAGACTCACTGTCTGCAATTCCACCGCTACCACCCTCGGCTCCAACAACAACAATCACGTCGTAACGGTACCAGGTCTGAAGCTGAGTGACGTAGCTTCCCTTGTCACCGGAAAGCGACTCCTGGAGATAGATTATGTCAGGTTTAAGAGAGCGCAGCGCATGCATGTGGCCGTTGGGGGTAGTAAAGTTAAGGATCATGGCCTCGTTTTCAACGAGGTCCAGGGCCTGTGAGTAGATAGAGTTGTACACAGTGACATTACTAGAAGCACGAACACTTAGAGGTCTATGTTAGCTGGTAAGCTCAATAACATAGATACAGCTACTATGTAGACTTACAGAGGGCTTCCCGATTCAGAAGGCTGTGCTTGTTCGTGGGCAATGTTGGAATACGAAGAGCTGACGGAAGGAGGTGCCTGGGGGTGTCCAGCTTCGGGAGGCTGGTCTCTCTCCTTAAGGCAAGGAGCATAGATCAAAATGTAGAGCTTTGTTTTGTCGAAGTCCAAGTTTTTAGGAATATGAGACAGGATAGACTGAGAAACACTGTTAGTACATGCGTGACTGAATTGTTTGACAAAGTCTTTGGTTTGGTGCCATACTGCTTGTTCGTGGAAGTTCTGGTCATCGAGATTGGAGAACGCAAAATCAGCAGAGACCACAATAGCGACAGTCTTGCGGTTAGGACGGTTGGCCAGTCGTGAGCTTGTGCTAGTACGAGAAGCGGGACGTTCACCAGGTGCCTCCTGCGAAATGGAGATGTTCTGCTGGCTCTTTGCGCTTAGTTGCGTCGATATCTCGGTTGTCTGCTGCTGGTGCACCGAGCGACTATGCTTGGCGTCGGCCTCTTCGGACCAGGTTTCATGGTCCTGGAACGCAGTCTTGTCCTCTTCACGAATTGATTGCAGCGCACTGCCTACAGCAGCAGTAGCAACAGAAAAACCTGTAACAATGCTCTTGCCGGCAGAGTCGAATAATTGCTGCGGGCTTGGTGCGCGGCCAAGGGCGCCTGACATACGCGCACCCCACGTGGCTGGGGCAGAGTCTGCTTCGGGCATGACGCCCCTTTCGCTGGTGGAGTCTCCAGTTGTCACATTAAAATCAGAGGCACCGGGCGCTCCGCGCTCCTTGCGGCTGCTGAGGGGGCCACGCTCGTCGCCATCTTCATAGTCAAGACCAGGCTCCGCCTCTTCTTCAGACTCGCGCTGGCTAAGCACAAATGCAGCGACACCCAGGGTGGCCACTGCCACAGTCACAGTTAGGGGCACCCAAAAGCCCCAGGCGCTTCGGCGCGAGTGCGAGGACGAGCTTTCAGGCATTGGTATTCACGGCAAACGGTTCTTTTTTTTCTTTTTCTTTCCACCTTAGACAATATCAGTAGTGGCGGCGGTAGTTCGGAAATCGGTCATCGCAAGATGCGACCGCAGTATTGGCAATGGAACGGATGGGCCGCGGATGGGCCAAGGGGTGGTTACAAGATCGAGACGAATGGGCGCAAATGCTAGGACCGGACAGGCTTTGTATTGTATTGTGTTGGATCGATTTGAACGACGACGCTGAGCGTATTTCCCGCTTGCAATTTGTACCGAAGCGAAGAGACAAAACAGAGATAAATTTGTCGAGCAGTATCGAAGCGAGGACAAGGAAGGCGGCAATTCTCTTCAAGCTGGCAACACAAAAGAGCAGGTAAGAAGGGGAAGGGGAGATAACGAAGAGGCAAATTTGATGTGTGAGAAGTATAGGTAGATGGATGAATGGTGCAACGGCAATAGTTGTAGTAGCTGTATGTTCGGGCCCTCGTGCTGGTTGTCCCTTGTGCCGGAAGGCAGAGCAAACGACTGAAATAGATGTATGTTAGTGGCAACGATTATTTAGATTATTGACACCATTCATGTCGCCTTTCTCCCTTCTTCTATTTCTTCCATCTGCCCTTGCGCGAAGAAAAGTGGCTGGTGGCTGGGCGTTGCTCATGCTCGACTCTTCTAGGCTATAGAGCACTGTAGAGGCTGTGAAAGGATGCGAGTCGCGCAGATACGGACTGCAATTGGCTGTTGCAGGGATTGCTAGTAAACAAACCCCCACAAAACATAGCCAGGGGCACCCAAATTTGAAGCAGCAGAAATGTAGACTAAAACGGCTTGTGATAACGTAGCCGAGGGATAAACTGCTGTACTGCTATTAACATTGACTTCACCAGCTGTCGCAGTCATTCCTCTGCAGGAATGCACTGAGACGGCCCCGTCATTCGCCCAATAAATTCAGTATAGTTCCTCAAAGGGGCCACTTTATTGGCTTCAGTCGCTTTGGCCTGACAGCGGACATCAAATCAAGTGGGCGGGCACTGCTTTGTCAGCTGTGGCAACTATCGGATAGGGAACCGGCCCCCCGAAGGGACTGAAGACCAAGATAAGTAAATAGTAAATAGTAAATGGTCTTCATCCTATAAGAGGCACAACGTGTGTTTGTGCTACCTACATGGAGGTGGATGCATGGGTTCATCCCTTTGAAAACTGTGAGCCAAAGCATAGACGAAGAAAATCTGGAGATATCGTTAGGGTTGCGTCTTTCTGTTAACCCTGTGGCATGTCAAGACCAGGTACGAGAAACAGCAAATGGTTCGTCAAGTGAGCGCACTAAGGTACGAGGAGGATATACCAATATCAAAAGCTAGACTTGCGACATGAGCACGGGATAGATGCTGCCGTGGTATTTCCAAGGGATTGGAAACATCACCCCCATTGTCTTGTGGCTGCACGTAATTAGCATAGTACAGGTCACGTGACACATGTCCATCGACAAATCGTGGGCTATGACGCATAGGCTAACTTTAACTCTTTCAGACACTCTGATTGCCGCCGCCGCACAAGATAGCTGATAGGATAGCAACCAAAGGGTAACGAGAACGCAAAAGCCGCCCCGAAACATAGCATAAAGCGGCAAGAAAAAAGACGTACAGGAGCGAGCTGCAGGTACGATCACGCCTGTATACATACAGCCCACCGGACGGTAAGTACAAGGGTCACATCGTGGTTTCTCTCTACATTCAACCGTTGCCTGCTGTCTTCCTGGGACGGCAAGTTTGCACACTGTACATCATAAGCACTGATGGCGACCGAACTCGATAGAAGCGCGACTGCTAATAGTCGTCATATATCTAGCTAGAACTAGGACTTCTACATTTGACAGTACTCCACAAACTTGCAAGCCATCATGCCTCACGCTGTTACTGGACCTTCGCCGGGAGTCCAGGCCCTGATTCTCTGTGGCCCTGGCTCGTCGTTCACCACTTTTAATTCTAGTCCAGATGAAAACCCCAAGGCTCTTCTTCCAATTGCCAATCGGCCCATGGTGTGGTATCCCATTGATTATTGCTATCGTATGGGCATCAATGACATTACTCTAATCTGCCCGGCCTCTGCGAAGGACGCTATGCAAGCGGCTCTTAGCACAAACCCGGTTTTGACGAGCTTGCCGCATCCGCGCCCTGAAATATTGGCCCCCGCTGGCCTTACCCAGACCATGGGTACTGCAGAAATCCTCAGGCTGCCTGAAGTGCGCTCACTAGTGCAAAGCGACTTCATGGTACTGCCATGTGACCTGGTGTGTGAGCTAGCTGGCGAGAAGCTGCTTGCTGCTTGGATGGTTCAGAGCGCTAGCCTCAGTGATATTGTTGGCTATGAGAAGCTTTCTGGTGACTCCAGCATCGTGCATAGCGGCGGCTTGAGCGTCTTTTACGAGACGCGGGGCGAGACTCCCCGGATCAAAGGTGAAGAGACAGATTACATTGGCGTCACTGGGATCCCGGCTACTGCCGCTGCAACGCAAAAGGGCTCGCTTCTACCCGATATTTCGAACCTGGTTGTGTCCCTGCCAACAGACTCTTACAAGGATCTTACGGAAGAGCACAAAGGGTTTCCTATCCGCTACAGCCTCCTTAAGGCGCACCCCAATGTGCGTTTTATGTCATCAAAGCGCGATGCGCACATCTACATCCTTCCCCGCTGGATCATGGACCTTGTCCAAAAGAACGAGACCTTTGAAAGCATTGGTGAAGATGTCATTGGGTGGTGGGCCAAGGCTACCTGGCAAGACGGCCTTGGCACCAAGCTTGGCCTTGGAGAAATCCTGAATCCCAAGAGCAACGAGCACGCCTATGTCTCACATGGCGGTAGCGATACGGCCTCCGTTGGACAACCGGAAACGAGTGGAGCTCATTCCAAAAGTAACAATGGATCTTCTGGTAATGGCTCAGAAAGACTGACCCCTCTCCAGGGTTCTGTCCCCTTTATCCAGGCCTACATCCACCCGACTGACCCTACTGGTCCTATTATCCGCAGAGTCGATACTGCCAAGCTTCTGCTTCATGTCTCTTTGCAAATTGCAAAGCTGCCTTCTCTGGAAGAGGCCGGCTCCGAACCTGTATCGCCTTTCGCCCATGCTCGCAAGGTTGCTTACCCCGAGGGCGTGCGGGCCAGGACCACCATCACTAAACAGGATTCTCTTATTGCTGACAATGTGACGGTCGAGGAGAAAACTTCTATCAAGGAGTGCGTCATTGGTGCCAATTGCCAGATCAGCGAGGGCGCTAAGCTTGTCCAGTGCCTTTTGATGGACGGAGTCAAGGTCGGCAAGAGCTGCAAGCTTACTCGCTGTATTCTGGGCAAGCGGAGTGTAATTGGAGACGGCTCTGTGCTGACAGACTGTGAGGTTCAAGAGAATCTACTGGTTGAGCCTAGGAGTAAGTCGTTGTTTTTATTATTATCTATTGCCACTTCATTTTTGACCTCTCAGCCCGGCTGTGATGTTGCTCCCTTCTCTCTTTCCCTCATATTCGTGCTTTAGGAATCCGTGCTAACCATGTATGCCAACCACAGCCGAGCAAAAAGACGATCGACTCATGAGCTCTGAAGGCCTGGAAGCGTCAGATGGTGAAGATGATGCAATGGAGGGGGCCAAGGAGGCCGAGGACAGCGACGCCTGATGGTCTTTTGTCACTGACCAACCACAAGAGCAAAAGTCACGAGTACAAAAGTTATTTTGAGCGATATCTTTCCCCTTCAAGCTACACATTTCCGGATTTTAGATCAAAATAATTATACGAAAAGAAGTCGAACGCAACACTGAGATTTAATATCAGTCGCTGCCGAACGAGATGCCAGTGTCTCTGACCAGATGCTTCGGTTTTTGAATGGGAATGCAACAGTGAATAATCAGTTGTCTGACTATGTTCTCCACGGCCATGAAAGTAAACAAGTTTATCGGGCTATAACATGCCCAAGCAGAGACCTATATGCCGATTCCGATGCCGAAGGATAGGAGAAACGGGACTAGACAGCCACTGTCAATGAGATAAGGGAGTCGCTAGGGCTTGGAGTATCCTAGGTTTGCCATTCCAAGAGCAAGAATGATGGATGATAATGCTACAATATGCTTACGAGACGAGTCTAAATGTAGAGCTAGGTGGTAAGCAACGCGTCACTAAGTGAGGGGAAACAGGACTCTACCAGTTACACATACAAAATGCGATAGCTGGAAACTGCTAGCTCTTGATTCCAGGCAATCCTGAAGAACTATACGGACTTTGGAATCGCGGCTATCAGTTATCTTGAAGATAGCAGCAGTAAGCTGTGCTAATCCGCGCTAGGGCTACTATGCTCAGACGACGGACATGGAAAGGCAGCCGCTGTTGGGCCAGGGCTAGGCGGAGCTTTTCCTCACTTGGTCGGTTATTTTACTGATTATCAACGCGATGAGCCCTTGGGCAGCGAAAGATTACTGTCTAGTGCGCCTTTTACTGCAAAAATGCGTGTGAGAAAATAGCTAGTGCGGTGCAGATCTGCCTCAAAAACATAGGCTTAGGAGACTAAAGCAGCCCTCCGCTATACTCGGCCTATTCCTTGTGCTCGTCCTAGCATGTACTATAGACAGGAAGGTGAGATGGAAATGACGAGATGTAAGAACAGTACTAGAAACAACCACCATTGCAACACTGTTACACATGCACCAGGGGCAGGGTGCGGTTGGATTCGCTCTAACAATATGACAGAGTGCTTGTTTCTTTAACGAAGGCTTGGTAACTGCTAGTGCGGGCTGGTTGTTCTTCGCCCTCTCTAGAGGTATGAACATGACAATAAGCTAGCTTGTATACACACCGGCGGAATCACAGTACAGATGGCATATGGCTGGGTGGTTGTCAGGAAAACACGGCTGGGAATTGGAGCTGGTTTTCCGAGTTTCGGCGCTAGCTGGAGACCGGATACGAGGCTTGCTCCTACGTAGCGGAAAAGCAGAGAAGGCATCCCCAAAGTCTAGACCAAGGCGGTCTACCCAAGGGAAAAGGAGCTCTGCGCAGTCCACACAGCCAGACGTAGCTACGTTCAATAGCACAAGCTAGACTCAAAGGGGGATAGGGTTCCAAGAGGTGACAAGTTTGAGTCCCACGTTTATAGGCTGCGTAATGTAAGAGGTGCATGCACGATGCTTTTGCTGTGGGATGCATAATCATCTATTGAGCGTGGCGACTCGGACAAAGTCGCCTGGAGGCACTTGGCACGAATAGGGAGTAGAGCGTTGTGTGTGCGTTTGCGTGTGTAGTTTCTGCACCATTCGCACTGCAGGAAAAGCCTAGAAGGCCCATTGCTAGCCTCTAATGCACTTCAAGAGAGCACCGGAGATGTCATGAACGTTGCTAAGTTAGTGAAGAAGTGTCAGTATACATGCAACAGTGACTGGCGCGGTCAAGGGCGATATACTGGTATTAGTAGCCCATACACTTATTCTCTATGCGTGAATGGCTTCGACCGCTTCATTCACTGTTTATGAACCGATCTTTTTGAGTCTTTGTTCGTTTCGCCTCTCTTGGGAAACACAATGCTGCCAGGGCCATGATCCCGGCTTGTACCACCAATCACTCACTCATTCACTCATTCACTCTATCACTCTATCACTCAATATAAGATTGGAACAGGCTGCACATGAAACAGCTCAAGGTCTCAATCATCTTACCACCCCCATTATTTGGAAGCCCGGGACGTTGTATAGGAAATATAACTGCACAAATACAGTCATGGATGGAGGAAACTACAACGTAACTGGAGATACGGACTTGGCAGATGGAACGAGCGAGAATCTATTTTCCTATGCTCAGAATCTGCTTCTCACCGATTCTTATTATGTGCCCGCAGTCCAGACCTGTCAGCCAATCATACAGGCGGGCAAGGAAGACTCAAGGCGCTATGATGACAGAATTCTAGCATGCTGCATGCACTTGGATGCATAAAACGTAGCAGCAGGGCAGACATGCTCTACCTTCTGCCAGAATCAGCATCAGGCGGTCAAGCCCGAATGCATCAGATGGATCCATCGCTTTGTGTTTGTACTGTATAAGCATGGCAATAGACTAGCAGTAACGCTACTGCTGAGAACTTGATGCCATTACCCATTCTAGGCTTTGTCTAGCACCCAGCAGCATCATCCATGCTGCGTGTCTGTTATCTGGTTTCTTTCCATGTTTTCCAGCTGCAACTGTCACTGCAGGTCTTACATGTATTTTGGGGCTCCATATAGGTTTATGTGGCATCTTCTGCTGGGTTGCGCGCAGTTTGGCTTGGGGCACACTCACATGGTGCACATGTGTTTCACTTGTGGCCTGCACAATACGTCTCGGTAAGGTCAAAGGCCGTGAATGGGCGTCGGGCGAGATCGATTGACTGGGAGCACATGCACCTATTAAGTCTACGCATGCATATATGCACGGGTTATGCAGCTCCGATTCAAGCTTGTGTGAAGTAGAAAGTTCAACGCAGCCCTCACCGATCCTGAGCACGCAGCAAAGTGGACCATTCCAGGCGGTTTTGCTAGGCTTGAAGCTGCTTAATAGCAATGGAAGATGCGCTACAACGTTTGCTTGCATACACATGGAGCGGTGATTTACGCTTTCTGCACCTGTTATAGTGCTTGCTACATTCCATGGAGGCCTTGTCCTTACTTGCGACAAGCGGAAGTTACATCTGGGGAGGCGGCCTGGTCTGACGCATACTGCTGTATGTATCGATGTGCTGGCAGTACAGCATTCCAGTCAGGCCTTTTCTGAGATGCGGTGTAGGCTACTTCTCTCATCCACACGCACCGCAAATATACATGCACCGCACAAACGTACACACAGCTTCTTTCGGGGTGAGTCAAGAAGTAACGGTATGATTGCATGCAAGATCTGCCTGCATATGGCAATGCTTGAGTGGGCGGCATAGACCCTCCTCTCCACGCACACATGAAGGCATGTGAAGGAGATGAGCCTGGGGTGCTCCGAGACGAGCATGCGAACACACAAATTACTATGCTTGGCTGCGGGAAAGAAGCAATTACCTGCACAATTACATGGGGAAGATTGCAACAGGTGGTGCTGCTCAGCTGCGAGGATGCGGGAGGATGGGGGTCATTTTACCCTCCTTTGAAGCAACTTGAAATGTGTTGAGCTGGGAAACGTCTTGAAACGAAAAGAGGGTGGGTGGGAAACAGCTCTGTCTCTCTCTATCTCTCTTTCTCTCTCTTTTGTTTTCCTCTTTCCCTCCTCCTCTTCCCCCCCCCCCCCCCCCCCCCACCACCATCTCTCTGTAGAAGCCAATTTC
>JAXASZ010000980.1:0-27797 GCA_038407095.1 Ceratocystis destructans
CCTCCTCCTCCGCCTCCGCCTCCGCCTCCTCCCCCCCTCGGATTTGTGGCACAGCGAACAAATTGGCCATGGTGCCCAGAGTCCCAATGCTGGGGTGACGAGGAGGGGGAAGCAAGGAGAGGAGGAAGAACAGCAGTGGGGTAAATAACAGGAAGAAGGAGAAGAACTGAAGCTAGGGCTGATGCTGAAAGTAAGAGAGACCAACTTACACAGGTCCAGACATTGTGAGAATAATAGATTTAGATGGTGGGTATGAAAAAGGAAATAATGTGAGGGAGGGAAAAAAAAGAAGAAAGGAAGGAGAAGTGCGAAAGAAAAAGAAATGCGGAAGGCCGACGATTAAAGAAGGCTAAGAGCAAGAGAGTAAGAGGGAGGAGAACAGCCAGCCAGTTAGAGAGAAGAGAGACAAAACCTGCCCCAGTACAGAGAAGACCCAGTATAAGAAGGAAGACCCAGTTAGAGACAAGCAGAGACCCAGTATAGGAAGCCCCAAGCTCTAAACTTTTTTTCCCTTTGCTTACTGCTATGTCGGAGGAAGGAGGGGAAAAAAGGGAGTGGGAATAAAACCAGCAGGAAGGAGAATAAAGAGGGCAGCCGGGGCGTGGCTTCTTCTTTGGGCGTCTCCTGCTTTCCAGTTCTGCTAGCCCCAACCAATTACTGAGCAAACGGACAAGGAAAAATACAAAGGAAAGAAGGCAGCAAGAGGTCGGAGTGGCAGGCAGTTGCACTTGGAGAAGCATCGGGTAAACATGCACATATAGGTAGGTACTTGCAGATACATCCACGGGCCTGAGCGAATGCACTTACAAGCATTACAAGCACACCAACACATACACTGCACTCTCCGTGTCGTCCTCTACGTTCATTTATTGGAGCTTCTTCTGGAGCCATAATAGAAGCAAGGATTGCTCTGGGGGTGGGGACCTGTTCGAAGTTGCGCCTTTGTAGCTCTGCTAGTGCTGCTAGCTAAGCTGTTGGCATTTGCTATGTGTTAGAGCAGTGGAGCGGCAAAAATACCTTGCCCCCGCCCTAGCTTACATAATGGAGGGGCAAGAAAATGACGGCTGTTTAGGGTTCGTGGCTGCCTTGGAGCTGCTGAGCTCAGCAAAAAGGTCGGTTTTGGCTGATCTGTAGCAGATAGGTTCCGCGTCTGCTATTCTACAGGGGTCAAGGTACAGCGCTGGTACAACCAGAACAGCAAGAGACCAGGGCGGCCCGAAAAGAAGCTGACGTTTTGTCAGCTCTTCTGCCCCTCTTGATAAGCTGTACGTTACAGAGAGGCCATCGCCAAGCCAGGCCCAGCAGGCAAAGGTAGCCAAAAAGAAAAAAGGCCTTGCCTCCTCTCCTTCCTTTCCCCGCCATCAGATCAGGCCAGACTGATGCCCGGCCAGGTCAGGTCACTGAGTAAAGCAAAGCCACGAGCAGGCTTGAGTTATGCAAGCCAGATCGGCCATTCTGCTATGCCATTGGCTGGGGCTCGGTTGGTCATGAAATGGCGGACAATTTGTCTTTGTCTTGAGCCAGGTCGGATAGCTAACACAGAGTAAAATGAACAAAGGATGAGATTTCAGGTCACCGTTGTAGTCACAGCTACCATCACAAGTACGATTGCGGCTTTATTTGCCTTGGACTCTCTATCCTATCCAGTGTCTCGTAGTGTTTCGGAGGTGCCAGTTGCCGCAGCTCATCACTTGAGAAGCTGTCACACTACAATACACCCGCAGCATTGATACACATGTACGCATTCTGCATGAATACACTCCTCTGTGTTTTCACACTTACATGTTCCTATAATATACCTGCCCTTTTTATTGCACAGGGGACAGCTTAACCAACTACCAATCTTTGCTTACCAACATTAGCGATGGAAATCAGCAAGAAACCCCGTTTCCCCTGGCGATGCTACAGAAAATCCCCAGAGAAAGCTCCGGTTTTCCTGTCGCCTTTTCTTTTCTCAGTTGGGCCCCAAGGACATTGCGTTGCAGCGATGATCGGACCGTTGGTGGCTTGGATCAGGCCCCTAGGCTACTGCTCACCATTTGTCAATAGCTAGAGCAACCGCAAAACACTCCAAATATGAGCCTTTTCTCCTAGCCCCTCCCCCTCCACAGGTCCAGCTAGGGAAAGTCCCAAAACGCATGAGAAACCCCCTCCCTCTGTCTCTGACTTTCACCGATATACAGCCGAACAGATAAGTTTATTGAAGAAATGCCCCACATGGAGAATCAAAGGCGAGAGGCGAAAGCCTGGCCAGGCGCCTTCTCTCGTGACTTGGAGGGGTGCAAAATAGACGGCGCAAAGAACGAATAGAAAGTTTATTACGTTTCATAAGTCGATAGCGGCACCGAGATGTGAGGGGAAGTTGCATTGAAGGTGAGCGAGTGAGTGGCATGCGTACATGTGCAAGCACATCAAAACGTTGCACCGGTAACCCATGGCCATTGCCCCTCCATAAACATCAACTCCGCCAAGTCTGTGCTAGCACGCTGCGGCTCAGACGTTTATTGGAGCGGTTTATATTTGCTTTCCAGTACCCAATAGCGCTACTTGTCAAGCTCCAGTTCTGTCGTCCTAAGCAGGGGGTCAGCAGCCAGAAGGAGCATTGAATAAGCAGTAATCAAGGCTCGGGCTGCTGCTGCTGTTGCTCTGTTTATTTTGAGGCTTGCGCTAAACGTCCAGTGCATGCATGTATCCGTGGGCTGAGGTGAAATGAAATGAGGTGAGGGTTCCAGAAAAAGAATGACGTCAAGGCAATCTCCATGGGGCTGTCTACACGCCGAGGAAAGTCCACAATAAGAAAGAGCTTTTGTTGCTGGGTTATAAATAACCCTTGAGCGCGTAAGCGCGCCACATCTGTGCAATCATGCGCCACTGGTCCTGATGCAGCCTCGCGTTCTGTGGCGCAAACATCTAACAGCCTTAAATGAAGGCGGATTTTTGCCAGACAAAACTTGTTCACTGTAATCGCCAATCCAGCAACAAGACTTCCACCCTCCTGCTGATAAATCTAGTGTGGATTTGACCTGTGTGCATTGTGTATTAGTGGTACGTGTTTTATTTCGAGCCAGCTGACCTGGACAACTCTCGAAACCTTTGCATCTCCTGCTCTATTGCTTTCACTCCCGGTTTGAACATCTCATTCATCATGTCCTACCCTCCCCCTCCAGGCACGGCAGGAAGTTTTCCCACCGCCGGTACCATCAGCACCAACACCAACACCACCGCCGGTCGTGCGTCCCATCCATCGCTGCCCTCACGTCCGCCGCAAAGTCGCGCCAGCGGTTTCAAGACGTCTTTTTCCAAGCCTGCTGCCTCCGCGGCCCCAACTAGCTACGGTGCTCCTCCCTCAACATACGGCGCATCCCCTGCTTCCTACAGTAGACCAACAGCCCAGCCAACCTACGGCGCCCCGCCTTCGACATACAACGTGCCCGCAGCGTCTTACAACAATCCCACTTCTGGCAACTATGCCTCTGTATCTCAAGGAGTGAGGACAGGCGGGTCACAAGCCCAAGGCCAGTCGTACGGATACTATGCGCAACAATCCAAAAATCAGAGCCAGAATGCGTCCACGCCTGCAAGTTATGGCCCGGTGATGCCCGCCGGCTACAATGCTACAGTCCCCGTAGGCGACAATGTGTCAGCGGCCGCAGCCGCAGCCGCAGCCGAATACAACTCTGCCGGCATGGCAGCGCAAATTGCGCAGTGGCAGAGTGCATATGGACCCAAAGACCCCAATGCGCCAGTGCATCCACAGCAAATCGGACCCATGGTCCCCGGCACGGATGCGGCGGCAGCTGGGGCTGCTAACGGTGCAGAGCACCAGGAAAAGAAGAAGACGGTGTACCGCGAAGGCGGTGGCAAGAAGTGGCAAGATGACACCCTACTGGAGTGGGATCCGGCCCACCTGCGGCTGTTTGTGGGCAATCTGGCGGGAGAGACAACAGACGACTCACTACTGAAGGCGTTTTCGCGCTGGAAGTCAGTACAGAAAGCACGCGTCATCCGCGACAAGCGCTCGACGAAGAGCAAGGGCTACGGCTTTGTTAGCTTTAGCGACAGCGACGATTTTTTCCAGGCTGCCAAGGAGATGAACGGCAAATACATCCAGAGCCACCCGGTGGTGGTCCGCAAAGCCAACACCGAGATCAAGGCAACCACGGCCAAGGATAACCGGAACAACAAGTGGAAGAAGAAGAATGGGGGCAGCAAGAAGGAGGCCACGTCGGGCAGCGGGGCGGGCGCAAATGCAGGCACAAAGACAGGGTATGAGCCGGGACTGTTAGCGGCGGCAGGCGCGGGAGTAACAAAGCCGGGACAGAAGACGAAGAACGGACTACGGCTGCTGGGATGAGGGTTTTTTTTTGGGGGGGGGGGGGGGGGGGCGATCATTTTGGTTGGAGGGAGGCAAGGCTGCAGACACAGGTGGGGAGGTCAGGAGCCGTATGGGCTACATGATAATGAGAGCCCATCATAGAAAGCCCCACTTATTCCCTTTGCCTGCCTCGCCCCCCGACCCGATCTCTGTGTGCCTTTTCAGCATGTTTTTCGCCTGCTTTTTGCCTGTTTTTCCATCTTTTTCACAACCTGTGTTTCTAGCTTCTAGAGCATTGCCGCTGACTCTTTTTCTTGCTTTGCGCTTGCCCAAGAAATCAACGTCATTGATTTAATCTGTATTGTTTATTTTCTCCCTCGTTATTTTTTCTTTCTCTTTTAGCGCATTTTTTTCTTGTATTTTTCTATTATTTTATTTTATTTTATCTTATTTTCTTCTCTCCTTTCAGATGGTTGTTCTCAGCAACTCGTGATATCTTCCCCTTCATTCCTCGTTCCCTTTTCCTCTTGGGGGAGGAACAGAACAGGCTTAAATTAAACCCATTCGTGCTAGACTTTTCTTTACCACTCTCAATCCATCTCTATTAGCTGTCGGCGATACTTTGATCGGTTGCTTCCCATCAACAACAAAGCAGGCCAAGGCTTGAACGGACCCCAGACGCCCAAGTTGACCCCCGAATCCGCGCTTAATCGAATCCCAAGCCCTTCAAATCAAACCCTCGACTAATCCAGGCAGGCAGGACGAGAGTTACGGCCAGCTCAAGCGTGGCTCCAGCTCAGGACAGCAGTGCAGTGCAGCGCAGTCTAGCCTCCATCTCCTTGTGGCGTCCTTGTCTCCAACAGCCCCCTAGCTTAATCGCCTGTCCAATCATCTTCGCCATTTCGTCCATCCCTTCCTTCTACGTCCCACGTCAACTGCCCGTCCAATTTGCGTCCGTCCTTCCGTTTTTCCCTTTCTTCTAGCTGATTATGAGCAGCTCGACTATTCGGAGCATCGGCGACGTTCCGATTGAGATGAACGCCTTTAGTCGTCGCCGTAATAGCAAGCCCCCAAATTTTATGCCTTCCAAAACGACCACAACCACCGCCGCTACGGCAAAATCCAGCACGAATACAGCAACCAGGGTATCTCCCGTCATGTCTACCAAGCATAAGCCTTTGAACAGTTCCGGCAAACCCCACCAAGTTGCTTCCGAGCTATGGCCAGATGAAGAGGTAGACAGTGACGCTGGCCATGGCCACGGCCGTGGTCATAGCGCCTATGATGCCGGCGACGACCTTCATTCTGATGAAGAAACCGGGCTAACGGGCAGAGAACGCTCTCGGAAACGCGCACTGCGTCAGAGCAATATGCGTCTCGACCATCGCATCACTGGAAATGCAGGCAGTGGTGGCGATGGCGACTTTCGCAGAAGTACACTTTCGCTCTCAGAGGAGGAAAAGAGAGAAGCAGATCACGATGTTCTGCGTCGACTAGCTATCAACGGCGTGCTTATCCTACTGTGGTATCTATTTTCTCTCAGCATATCACTGGTACAGTCTACACCACGCCCCCCCCCCCCTCCCCTTTCCCATGCTATTACTATTACCATCGTTGCTTTTTCTAACATAGCCTTCTGATCGGAACACAGTACAACAAGTGGATGTTCGGCCAAGGAAACCTTAATTTCGCTTTCCCACTCTTCACGACATCACTGCACATGCTTGTACAATTCTGCCTTTCAGCGTTGGTGCTCTGGCTTGTGCCATCGTTGAGGGGGCCCAAGGGCCATAACTCAGACCTCGGCCCTGTTACTATGTCACGCTTCTTTTATGTAACACGCATTGGGCCGTGTGGTGCAGCGACAGGCCTCGATATTGGTCTAGGCAACATGTCGCTGCAATTCATCACCCTGACATTCTACAGTAGGCTACAACCCGTACACTTGCCACGCCCAGACAATCCTGATACCCATAGACTAACCACTGTAATCTTCCATTCTAGCCATGTGCAAGTCCTCATCACTTGCATTTGTCCTCATGTTTGCTTTTATCTTCCGCTTGGAAAAGCCCACGTGGCGGTTAGTCGCCATCATTGCTATCATGACTCTCGGCGTTGTGATGATGGTGGCGGGCGAGGTTGAGTTCAGTTTCCTGGGCTTCTGCCTCGTCATCCTCGCTGCCTTTTTCTCAGGCTTCCGTTGGGGCTTGACACAGATCCTACTACTACGCAATCCAGCCACCAGCAACCCGTTTCTTAGCATCTTTTTCCTAGCACCCATCATGTTTACCACACTCATCATCATTGCCGTGCCTGTCGAGGGCTTTGGCGCACTGTTCAATGGGATTGGCGAGTTGTTTCAGGAGCACGGTATTCTCGCTCCTCTCTTCCTCCTTTTCCCCGGCAGCATCGCCTTCTGCATGACGGCTGCGGAGTTTGCATTGCTACAGCGCACGTCAGTTGTTACTCTATCAATTGCCGGCATTTTCAAGGAGGTCGTCACCATCTGTGCGGCCTCGCTAATCTTCCATGATACCCTGACGCGCGTCAACTTCTTTGGCCTCGTTACCACCATGATCGCCATAGCCGCATATAACTATATCAAAATCACGTCTCTGCGCCAGGAGGTGCAACACAAAGTTCATCAAGACCATCTAGCCGCCGAGCGCAATATGCACCTCGAGGACGAGGCAGGGACCGAGACGGAAGGCGGGCTAGATGAGGACCAATTTGGGCTAGGGTCTGACGACGAAGAAGATGCGGCATTGTTAACCGAGGGCCACAGATAGGAGACATCTGCATAGCAGCCAAGGAGAGAAACGAGCAGGGCTTTCCTTTTTTGTTGTATATGAGCTGAGCATGACCATTTGAGATTTGCAATTAGACATTTAGTATCTTGTATTCAAGCTTTCTTCATCCTAGTGATCTACTTGTACTTGTCCTCTACTTTTATTTGCTTGTTCTTGTCTTCATGTGCGTACTCCGGTCCAACAGAAAGGAGGACCGGCCTTGGAGTGGGGCGGCTCCCAAGCTGGAAAGCGCCGATAAGATAAGGAAATATTGTTAGGACCCACTAATTATTTTTATTTCTTTTTTTTTTTTTTGATGAAATCATGAAGCACCGACGCCGAACATGGACAATAGAAAGAGATTAACTCGGTTGAAAGGGACTTGCTTGCATTTTGTCTACCATTTTCTTTTGCTCTCGCAGCCTACTTGCTAAAAAAGATATACATATACGTTCACTCCCTGTCCCGCTTTTCCTCGTTCTCGTCGTCTCTCTACTACGTCCACCCACCATGTCTGTTATCCGTCCCAGAAGGTACGTCTCTCCTAATGCCTCGTAGCCTCCCATCCCCTCGCCTCGGGCTTTCTTTTCTCTTGTCTCGGCTCTACCGGCTTCTTAGCTCTTTTTCCTCATTCTAACCATCCCCTCTCTTGCCTCTTAGGACGAAAATCGGCCGCGATCCAAACAACACGGCATGGGCACGCGACGAAGCCTCGTTCGGACAGCGCTTCATGCGGCAACAAGGCTGGCAACCAGGCGACGTACTCGGCGACCCGACATCGGGCCATGTCGGCATGCACAGCCAGGCATCAACATCGCACATCCGCGTCAGCCTCAAGGACGACTCCAACGGCCTCGGCTGGAAGCCAGGCGGCCCTGACGGCGACGACGCACTCACCGGCATGGACGTGCTCAAGGATATTTTTGGCCGTCTCAACGGCAAGGGTGGTGAGGAGGGCCGCCGCGAGCAGGAGCGCAAAAAGGGCCTGATGTACCTAGGCCGTAAGGGCGGAGGCATTGCATTTGTCCGTGGCGGCTTGCTAGTCGGCGATAAAATGGAAGGTGATGACGGAGAGAGTGACAAGAGCGCAAAGACCGAGGCAGGCGCTGAGCACAGCCAGTTGAAGCGCAAGCGGGTCGCAAAGTCAGAGAGCAGCGACAGCGACAGCGACAGCGACAACGACAACGACAACGAGAGCGATAGCAGCACAAACAGCAAAGACGAGCGCCAGGCACGCAAGCGCCTCAAGGCCGAAAATAAGGAGAAGAAAGCGGCTAAAAAGCAGCGCAAGGCTGCAAAGAAGGCCGCCAAGGCCGCAAGAAAAGCAGCCAAGGCGGGCCGGTCAGCAAGCATATCGGCGAGCACATCAACAGCACCGAGCGCATCCGACTCCGGGTCAGAGTCTAATTCACAATTGGATTCAGGCTTGGCATCGGGGTCTGATGTGCCTAGGGCCGCAAGAGAAACCATCACACACACATCGAAGGCTTCAGATTCCACTGCAGACAGCGACAAAGCAGCGCGGAAAGAGAAGAAGCGACTAAAGAAAGAGAAGAAGGCCAGGAAGGAGGCTAAACGACTCGAGAAGGAAAAGAAGAAGGCAAAAAAGGATACCACAAAGGATGCTGAGAGACAGCAGCGTGTAGTTGTCCGGTCACGGCTATCAACACACAAAAAGGCGCCGCTAGACTCGGATGCCATGAAGAGGGTAAGTCGTTTGCCTGCTCCAATGGGCAGAGAAGGGAGAGGGGAGAGCAGACGGTCGTCTTTCCTGGCCGCAAGAAGCTGGATCTTGTTTGCTAACGTCCTTTTCGTTCTTATAGTTGTTTATGGTTGGCTGAGCTCGCAGCGTGGAGAAAATCATTCTTCCCTCTTCACCTCCTACTTTCAGTACTTTAATATACACAACACAACATCCTCGACACCAACACTGCCACGTCTATTTTACCTTGTATCTTGCGCTCTTATCCCCTTGAATTACACGACATAAAAAGGCACCTCGAGCTATTTGTTTAATGATTCGATAAAAACACACATTCAATTCAGACCCGTAGCAATCAATGAACGGGCACCAAAAGAAGGTATCAAAGAAACACGCATGGGCATGTGCATGTAAAGTTATGTATGTGAAAGCGGCAACCAAAGAAAAAGACAAACAAGATCCCAAACAACCCAGATAGGAAAAGAAAACTCCGCATAGGAAAGACAATGAATCGAAAGGCCGTGGAAATGGAAAATCAACAGGCTGCATGACGTATGGCGTGACAAAAAGGAACTTCAAAGCACACAAAATAGTCACTCGCTCAGACCAGACCCAGCTAGTCTAAACAGGTGAAGTTCTTCGTCTTTCCTCTCCTCTTTAGTCCATGTAGAAATCACCCTTGAGGATGCGCTCCTGGAAAGCATCTGGCTTCTGGCGGGGCTTGGGTCTTGGGGCAGATGCCGTTGCGGATGCCGGATTCTGGAATGGCGGCATTGCTTCTGCGCCAACGGAGCTTCCCCGTCGGTGGAAGTGTGTCTGCTGAGAGGGCGAAGTGGCCATGGCGGATGAGGGTCCGTATGATGAGACACGGGGCGGAGAACCGGACACGAATGTGGAAGACCGGCCCTCGGCACGTGATCGCAGCTGATCGGCCCAAGTAAAGTGCTGTTGCTGCTGCTGCTGCTGCTGCTGATCTGTGAGGCGCGAGACAAAAGACGGGTTAGAAGAGGGCAACATAGCAGACTGAGTGGATGGAAGAGACGTTTTCCTTGGAACCGAAACGGCAGCCTCTCGAGCAGCTTTAGCCGCAGCCGGACCGGAGAGAGAGAGGCGTCGGACAGCCCCAGCCAGGTAGCTATTGGTCTGCATGGAATTCTCCGAGTCTCTTCTTCTCCGCGGCCCACTTTGGCCATGTTCTTCAGATGCAAGACCAGCACTCAGGGCCGACTTTGTGTTGGGGTGTTGGTCTAGGGTTAGGGTTGGGTCATGGAGAGTGAGACTGGAGGAATTGGGGCTTGTAGAGGTGGGAGATAAGGAGAGGAGAGGAGATGCGGTACCAGTAACAGTGCGCGGGCGGGCAAAGCTAGCACGGCGCGAAGAAATGGAAGACAAAGGCGGGCTGCGACCAGACAGCGGAGATGGCATTTCGTCGTCCTCAATGGCGTTTTCGTCCAACAGGGAGATTGTACTGGTACGGCGTAAATGGCCAGGACCAAGAGTGAAATTAGCCGGAGTCGTACTAGGCGGGACGATTCCAGACTGGTGGAGGCCTACGCTAACGGAGGAAAGCCGTCGGCGGTGGGTCTCGGGAATACTGACGGAGTGGGTGGAAAGAGAGTTGCTTCGAAAGAGATTGCTGAAAACGGCGTTGCCGACAGAGCCTCGACGATCCATAGCGTTTTGAGAAGAGTTGTTATTGATGGGAATAGCGGAGGTGATGCAGTCATTGGAAGACATGATGGGCGAGGAGAACGGGCGTTTATATGCTAAAGTTTATATAGCCTTTGCTAGTTTGGGTAAAAGGTCTGTGGCGGTGGTGTGATTTGACGAGGCTAGTGCGATGAAATGAACAAAAAGCCAAACGAAAAGAAGCAATTTGGCTTGCTTCACCGACCGCGCAGTTATGAGGATGACGTGAGATAGCTGATTATTTGGTTGTAGCTGGCCGTAGCAATGGCTAGAGGTCAGCCTACTCCACAGCTTTGGTGGCCCGATATGCAACTTTGGCAGTATGCAAAATGGGCTGAGGCTGGTTCGAGTGTCTCGGATATTTGGAAGCTTGTGTTGTATCACCAGCAGAAGATCAAGAGGAAGAAAGAGGTGGAAAAAAGGATGTCGAAAATTCAAAGCGAAAAGTGCAATGTATCAGCGAAGCGTGGGATTGATGTAAAGAAGGAGAAAAAGAAGGGGGGAGAGAAACAAGAGAGCTCAGGAATGGGCCTGCTATAGTTGATATACAGCTTCGCGGTGCCTGGCGAATGACTAAGTCACTGGCCAATTAGGGCCCGTGTTTCGGTCAATGAGGAGAACGACGGCACTGCAAAGGGCAATTACTCTATTTTCCTTGTCTGCTTGTACAATTTCCCTCTATTAGGTTATTTTCTCTTTTTTTTTTTTTGTTTTATTTGTTTTTTTGTTTCTTCTGTCCATCTTCCTTCCTATTTTGTTTTGGCTCTTGCCTGTTATCATCAAACAGAACTCGAGAAAAACGTAAGATGGGCCGAGAAAAGGCCAATCCCGTGCGTTTGCTCTTGCCTTGTCTGCTCCTTCCCACGCATGTCTTGCTGTGTCTTGTCTTGTCTTGTGTCAAGCTAGCAGACTGTATCAAAAGAACTAACATCAACTTGGCACAGTACAGATGGGCCACCACCAGCAAGGCCTGCCCTGTGTCAAACTACCAGCTGCCGTGTTTACATACAAGTTTCCCCAGACTGTCTTACCTTGCTACTAGCGCCGGTGCAGCCCAGGCAAAGGTCGCCAATGGAAATTGAGTGGAATGTGTGTCATGCAGGCTCAATGGCAGACTATCCTACCCGTCCGTGTTTACCTGTCTCTACCCCGCATGATGGCGTATCCTGTATGCTTCTCTGTATGCTTCTCTGTATGCTTCTCTGTATGCTTCTCTGTATGCTTCTCTGTATGCTTCTCTGTATGCTTCTCTGTATGCTTCTCTCTCTGCTTCTCTGTATGCTTCTCTCTCTGCTTCTCTGTATGCTTCTCTGTATGCTTCTCTCTCTGCTTCTCTGTATGCTTCTCTCTCTGCTTCTCTGTATGCTTCTCTCTCTGCTTCTCTGTATGCTTCTCTCTCTGCTTCTCTGTATGCTTCTCCCTCTCCTTCTCTCTCCTTCTCTCTCTGCTTCTCTCTCTGCCTCGCCCTCACCTCACTATCCGCCTTCTTCGCCGATGACGAAGTTGGCCCACTTAAATTCGCTTGCTTGCGCTTGCCTACAGCTCCCTGTAACATGGCCTGCAGTTGCCTTGTCTTTTATCCACCTCAGCCTCCTTCAAGTATCCGTGGCTTTTGATCATTACATCATTGCAAGCCCCCTCTTTTATTTCCTGTTCTTGTGTGTTGCAGTTGCATTGCTGTATCTATCCATTCCTTTTCTTTGCATTCTTGCCCTCGCTCTGCCGCGGCATGGAGAAGCGATGATAAGCAGCAGATACAGGTTTCCTCTTCTCCACAGATTTGGAGATGCTAGGTGGTTGCGGTTGCATGCATCCCATCCTTCCTTCGACTGTGCTCCAATCCTCTATCATCTATCAGGTTCTTTTCCTCCTTCCTTCTACACCAAAGGCTAGGTGCTACGCTCTTTTTCTGACAAGGAAAGAGCAAACGCATGCCCAGCTCTGCTTCCTTCCCTCCTTCCTTGTTTCCTCCTTTCCCCATTCCGATGTCGTATTCTTCTCTCCCCCTGACTTTCTTCAAAGCATAAAAGCTGCGCTGTTTTGGTTTGTTGTATTTTTTTTTTTTTTTTAGGGGGCGAGGAGAGGGATTTGATTTGTTTTGTTGCTGAGTTGGCTTGTGAAAATCATAAAGAGGGGAAAAAGTAGGCCAAAAGGTTACTCCAACAAAACTAGGGTAAGCTCTAGCAGCAGTAAGTCTAGCAGCTAGTAGTTGCCAGTGCATCATCCCCCCCCCCACTTCATATTACACAACACATTCGTATTAACCCTAACCAGGGATGGTGTCTATTTCCTCCAGACCCTAACTAACTTGAAAATGGGTATCTATAAACGCCAACGAAGGCTCCTTCGGTCTTCTCTTATATATTTACATGCTTTATATGCGTGGGTACATTCCAGTAGCCTCGGATCCTCCACCCACTGGTCCAGTTCCAGGTCCAGTCTCATCCATATTAGTCATACTCCACGTGTCCATGTTCATCTTGTATCCGTCCATGTAATGCGGCGGCAGCCCCATGCCAAAGTTGATCATGAGCCTCTCAAAGTCAATGTTGGGATTAATGTTAAATTCGTTCCCGCCAGCGCCAGTCATGTCCATAACTAAGCTGGGATTGTTCCATGCCGCGTTAGTGTTGGAGCTTGTAGTCGTGGAGAACATTTGGGAGTTCTCATTGCTGGTCATGTCGTTGGGCACCAGCATGGATTGTGGTAGTGGCGCAGAAATCGGCACAATTTGGTCGTTTATTGGAGGGGTGTTGTCATTGTACGATGGCGCCATGGAAGGCGCAGGGTAGGGTATGTACTGGTGTTCTTGTTGGTTTCGTTGGTGTGCATGTGCTTGGGCCTGGGCTTGGGCCTGTACTTGTTGTGCTGCCTGCTGTCGCTGCTGCTCCTGACGTTGTGCTTGCTGTCGCTGCTGCTGTGAAAGGCCGCCAGGCTGAGACCAAGGCGAGGTTGACGCCGGGGCCGAGTCTTCGTACTGTGCATGTGGCGATGCCGATGCGGCCGGCCGGCAGTTCTCGGTGGCTACGGCAGAAAGGACGTGTAGCGGGGTACGGGCGACGGTGTCATTATTATAGTCGACGGAGCCACGAGCGTACATGGAAGACAGAGGCGGGGTCGCAGATTCGTTAGAGGTTTCGGATGGTCGAGGACCGTGCGGCTGTTGATGTGATTGGGAGCCCTCGCCCCGGTTGTCCCGCAAAGATGACTCACTCCGCTCGTTTTGCCGATGCTGACTTTGCTTGTGAGTCTGGCCCGGACCCTGTGGAGCTACCGCCGCCGCCGTCGCCGCCGCCGCCGCTGATGGTGCTGTCCCCGTCATGCCAACAGACGCCCCAGAGGCTCCATTAGCCTCTTCACTTAGCGCCCAGCGTCTTAGTAGGGACAAGACAACCAGGAACTTAGCGGCTGGCCGAGACCGATTGCCCTGGACAGCAGCACGGAACTTTTCAACTAACTGGTCCGCATAGAACTCCATCTTGACTGTCTCGCGGGGGAACAAGCGTGAGGCCTCGCTGCCAGGAATAGACGACAGCATATGAATCTTGACGAGGATGACCATGGCATAAGACACACGCACAAAGTTGTACACGGGTAGACAGCGTAATTTGTTGATATCGATGGATAGGAACACATCAAAGAGGGACGTGACAGAACGCAATAAAGCACCAATACACGCAATGTGTGAAGCGGTAAATGAGTTTGAGCTGTTCGTGGAAATGGTCTGATTCAGGTGCATGCATAGATTGCGGTTGGACGCAGCAGCCTCAAGCTCTTCGTTAACTTGGTCATCGCCCTGAAGCACAACCTCATAGAGGAACATGATGGTGAGCTCCAGACCCATTGACGTAGCAGGCGGCATCTTCTCACGGCATATTTCATTTCGAATCATCTCAAGAGACTCCTGAAACCCCCGCAATGAGATCTGCGCTCTGACATCGCCAAGTCCGAGATAGCAAAAGTTGTCCTCGGGAAGAAATTGGTTGCCGATATCTTCACTGATATGCAGCATTCGCACATACTTGCACAAAATGCGGTCGGTCGGGGCGGCTTCCGGTGATGTCTCCAACACCGCCACCGATTCGGCCATGTATGCTGACCAGCGCAGCATTCTAGGCCGACGAAGGGATATAGCCGTACTACACGAAAGATAATAGCAAGTGAGCCAAGTACGCCTCACCGACAGGTTGTCCAAGACGTCCTTCCCACGGCGAGTAGGACACAAGGCAGCAGCCGCTGAAGAATTTTGGGCCACTCCAGAGCCAGTTGGTAGACTGGAGTTTGTGCAAGTCTGGTTATTGCGGTGAGAATATATAGTCCCCGAGGTAAAGTGGGCGTCGACCTCGGGAACAGTGCCGGTCAAGCCAAACGGTGGCTTATGTCCACGCCAGCCATGGCACATGGCAGCATGTTTCTGGCTGACACAACGACGTGGTTGAGTACCGAGACCAATGTCAATGGCAATAGACACCGACAAGTTGACTAGTTGGTAGAACTTGAGCTCTTCAAAGTGCTCGGGTGGCCAGTACCAAATGACTGATATGTGAAGTGCCTGCACCAGCTCCAGAGATTTCTTACCCTCAACAATGGCCTGCTCGGAGATAGCCTGCATGATTTCAGTCATAAGCTGGCGTTGTAGTGCCTCAGTGTCTGATGACGCCACAGCCATGATAGCCAGAAAGAGCAAAGGTTTAGACCGGCGAATATCGGCAGCACACGTGTTGGGTGGGAAGACGACTGACGGCATGTGTTGCACCATGATGCCATTATATCGTGCAAACAGCCGCTCTGACTCCTCGACCGTAATCAGACCGCGGTCAATCAGGTCGCACTCGATCAATTCCCGGTGTGCCCGGCCTGGCGGCGAGCCGCGTTGTGGCCTCGGTTTGGCGCTGGTATTTGCGGGCTTGCCATTTGTGGGACATGGCCCATCGCGTTCTCTGTCTGCCTCAAACTCGCCATGTTCCTCGCCTCGCCGGCGTCGCTTCGATGGCCGTTCTTCTGTTGCGGAAGTTGTCTGGTCGATATCAATAGCCCACGAATCCTGCATGATGTCGGGTGATATGGCTGCAGCTTCGGCCTGGGCAACTGTGGCCTGGGCACTTGCAACATTGCGGCCATCAATTAGGGCCTTGAAGCCAGCAATGGTCTCTGCAGCGGCTGTAGCCTTGGAGCTAACTGGGGTAGATGAAGATGCGGGACTCTTGGCCTGCAGCGAGGCCGTCAGTTCGTCGATACGCTTCTCGAGCTCAGAGACCCGAGTGTCAGTTCGCTTATGGCGTTCATTAGTGCGCGCACGTACACTAACCACGCAATTTCTGCGGCTCTTGTTGCAACGGCGACACGGGTTGTTGAATGCAGAGCCGACTCCAGCTTCATCTGAGACCCACTCGCACTTGACCTTAAGGCCACGGCAAGGATCACACGCACGCTGCTTCCGTTCGGCGGCTGCGGATGTGTTTGCTGCTCCCGAGTCTGGGGCGGCGGCGGCGGCAGTATCGGGGTTAGTTCCGGATCCGGCTGGTGCTGGCGTGTAAATGCGTTGGTTATGTGCTCTTGCGTCCGGCGTTGGCGTGTAAGTGCGTTGGTTGTGTGCTCTTGCGTCCGGCGCAGGCTCTTCTGGTAGGCTGCTGAAGCGCAGCGAATGGATATCGTCGGCGGCGCGGTCGATACTTGGATCGGCGTCGTGGTCAAGCGAAGACCTAATGTGAGGTCGTGGAGCCTCGGTCGCCGAGTCTCGCCGGCTAAAGACCCTGTTGTGTGTGTGGGCGCCGTCGGGAGTGGTCGTAGCAGGATTCCGCGCCGTAGATGTAACTGCATTCGGTGTTTCGGGAGTATTTACGGCGGTAGCTGGTGCTGTGCGGGACGGCGCTGAGGGGGATGGCACCGAAGCAGCTGCCCGGTTATCCATTGTCTTTGGGGCCTAAGATCAAGGCGAGCGCCAGGCTGAGTATAGGAAGGAACTAATGTTGGCCTTGCAGCAAAAATAGGAAAAATAGGCATAAATAGTACGGAAGAGTCAAGTTGGCACGGATTGGAAAAGAGCAGTTAATCTGGGTTCTTGAATTTGAAGCAAGTGTTGGTCGGAGCTGGTTTTCACCGACCTAGGGCATTTGTCATTGATATAAGCAGAAAGGCTGACCCCATAAAGAAAAAAGCCAACCCTATGACTGACATAACCCTAAGGGCGGCAAAGGCAAAATTCAGCAGACGAATACGTCACTGCTGATGCAGAAGAGGAGATGAAAATGAAAATGCTTGGTGAGAAGACTGTTTTGAGACCGAGCTTTGATGTTTTTAATTTAATTTCTGGACGGGAGCGAGAATAACGTAAAATAAAAAGTAAACATGTGTGTGTGTGAATGTGTGACTTGGGTTCTTTTTCTTTTGCTTTGTCTTCCTGACTTGTTGCCCAAGGGGCTAAAAAATGTTCGGCATGTTGTTGCTCCGTAGCTCATGTCGGCGGTCAAGAACGCCGACCTCCTTGCCCTGCTCACCTAAGCTAATGTGGGGAAATTCGAGTCTGGCTACTACTAGGGCCAATCACAAGACAGGGCCAGGCCAAGCACATGCCTAAAATGGCAGGACATAAGTTTGCTAATTACTAAGTATTGTCCCATTCTTGCGCTCTTGTTCCTTCGTCCTAATTTTAATTAGTATTAATTATTTCTGGCGTCTTTTTTATTATATATATTTTTCTTTTTATTTACCATTCCTCTTTTGCAGCCCCCAACTGCTTCCTTCATCCACTATTACTGTGTTTTGGCATCATTGCTTTTGCCCCTGAGGTTTGCAGGCTGTGCTTTAGGCATGTCATTTGGATGCGCCTCCTCCCGCCCTGTGCGATTTCAAATTATGTTAGGCTTGCGTGGTCACCACTCTTGCCTTATCTTATCTTGTCATATAGTATATATATGTAGCTCGTGGAACTCCGCCGCCCCCAACAGAGTCGGCCTAATATTAAGCGATAGACGCTGCTTACACAATATAAATAAGCGAACAACGAATGCGTCTGCGCGGGAAAACTGGAGAGTACAAAGCTAATAGCAAAAGGAGTGAGGGAGCAGCAGAGAAGGAAAGGGGATGGGACGAGCACAAAACGAGGGGAGCTTGAGCCTCGTGTTCGTGAGGCTTTCTGGTTTTGATCAAGCCTCAACCAGACGCAAGAGAAAGGGAAAGTGAGGTTTTAAGCGCGAGTTTATTAAATATTAAAGGCTTTATTAGGTACCAATTTTGCAACTTCTTGGCCAAGTATCAAGCCAGAAAGCGCGAAAGAAAAACAGAAAAGAAAAAGCCTATGGTATCTAAGATCAGATAAGAACGAATGCAACAAAGACGGGACTCCAATTGGTATCGTGCATATGAAAGGCAAAACAGAACAGGAAACAGGGAGTATGAACAAGTCAAAAATGAAACAGGACCATGAAAGAAACACAGGGCAAAACAGATCGAGAAGAGCAAGCCGGCGCTTGTTGAGCTAAAGTCAAGCCGGGACAAACATTGTCGAAAAAGAAGGAAGAGAAAAACGTGAGGCGATGAGAAGGTAAAATCGCAAAAGACAAGACGCAGGTCGTTAAAAAGTCAGCGAACAAGAAAGAAGAGAAAATCATGTAGACAAGGGAGGGGAAGCAGGGATAAGTAAAAGCGAGAGCGGCTAAACAAAACCAAAGACATGAATAATACTAAGCCCTGAGGGAAGCCAAATAAAATTAGGAAATGAAAAGACACGTCAGAAAAAAAGCAGAAGAAAAGAAAGAAAGAAAAAGAAGAAGAAAAAAAAGCGCGCGCGGCAGAGGCGCCATGACCACAACGTCACTATCGCACTAGAAGCGCGTCTCCTCACGCAGTCGACTGCCCCCTTGCTGTTGCTGCATCGCCCCAAATGAGCCGTATATAGCACTCTCTCTCCGCCGCGAATTAGACGACATCGACATAGGCTCATGCGAAGGCACCCCTAGCATCATCTCACTGCTACTGCTTGCCGAACCGGACCCGTAGCCATGGCCAAGCACATGAGTGGATGAGGCTTGACTGTTACTGTAGACGTGCTGGTTGTGGTTATACCCATTGCTACCAGTGCCTTTCGTCTGCTGTGCTGTCGGATCCCAGGCTTGCGGCATCGAAAAATTGGTCCCAGTCGACGACGTGCCGCCACCAGGCGGTGGTGTGGGTGTCCCCCGTAAATTATGGCGGTCCTGGAGAAGTGGCGGGGTGGGCGAGTTGCGGCTTTGGTCCATCAGCCGCTGGCGATGTGGCGAGGCTGACGCCGAGGCCCCTGAGGCTGTAGCAGGACGGGGAGGAATGGGGTCAAATGACGGGTGGAAGGAGTTTACTGATGAACTGTCTTCCTCCGATATGGGCGATGGCAGTTCGTAGTGCTCCGGGTCAACGTCAAAGATGGTCTCATAGTGTTGCAAGAACATAGCAAAGACAGGGGCAGGAATATTGAGTGTGGGCGAAAAGACGATTCCAACATTGCGGGCTGTCATCTTGTTCACAGCCGAATTGTTGATAATCTTGATCAAAAAGGCGATGAGGTACTTCAGCAGCGTGGCATTGGCCTGTGGCAGCCGCTTGACTAAATCGCCTAGAGCCGCACATTTTTCGGCGACTACAGGCATTTCCAGGACAGACAAAAATTCTATATGCAAGTCTCGAGTGAGAATGGCAGTTGGAAGTTCCCGCAAGTACAGCTTGAGTAACGACGCTACGGCGTGGATATCATAGTACGTGCCATCAGTAACTAGGTTAATATCACCCTCTGTGTTGAAACGCTCCTTCAATGCCTTGATGACAATGTTGGATCCGCTCAAGCGGAAAATGCCTTCTTCGCTTAATGCGCCCTGGTCATCCAGGTACTGGATGCAGCGGTACACGACACAAGGCAGTGGGACATTGACATCGACTGGCTTATTGTAGCGAACTGCATCGCCGAGCTGAGCCCCGAAAATGGGCCGGATAGGACCATTGTAGCCGGCCGCGCTACTATCAAATAGAGAATCTTGACCCTCGGACGATGATCGCGTCTTGACGCCAAATCCGAAAAAGCTGCGCTTGCGCTGTTTTTTCTCATCTGACGAGAGCATGCCATTAGCTGAAACTGGAACATGGCTCATTCGGCTAACAAAAGTCGAGACGTCCGACATGACGTTCATCTTTTGCGGGGCGGAGATCAAGGGCACATTTTCCTTAGCTGTCGGATCCTGATCACGAGGATTCTGTGGAAGACCAATCAGAGTGTTTCGGAATCCTTCACGACCTGAATTGTTGCTCGAAGCCGGCTTAAGGGTGTCATAGCGCACTCCAATCAACGTTTCCGATCCGGTCTGGTGATGTTGGGTCGACGAGTTCTTAGCCTGGTGCTTCTTTTTCAGAGCCTTGGCATCATTGCTACTACTATTGTTCTTGCCCTTGGTAGCGTGCTCACCAGCACTAGTGGAAGGTCGATCGCCATTCTTCGAGCCTTTGTCAGCATCGGGGTCACGATAGTCGACCCACTGAACCAACGATTTGACCCACTGATCACGTTCATCGTCATTCTCAGCACAGAGTACATGTTTAAAAAAGGTTGAAGAATCCTTTTTCTTGGGTTCCATGATAAGAAAAGCGTGACGATACTGGTTGTCGAAGTCGTCATTAGCACCGGATGCTTGTGATTCTGTTTGAGGTGCCTGCTTTCCAATTTGCGCATTGAAAAGTTTGATAGTGCCCAGATGCGCGCCACCAGGAGTCTCGTAGTACTTAAGAGTAGGGCCATTAAGGACAAAGTATCTCGCCTTCCAACCACCAAAGTTTTTGCCTTTCTTAGTCAAGTAACCACTGCGAAAAGCGCCATCGCCAGGCGCATTTTTGCTGCCTTGGCCAGAGGCCGCCGATGAATCCCAGTTCTCATCAAAATTGGGTGGCAGTGTGTTGGTAGACAAATATTTGCATAGCTCAAGAGCAGTTGTCACATCAAAATGGACGTTGACGGCATCTTCCCAGTATTGATCAAGGGCAACACGGCGTGCATCCAGTTTGGCTGGAGAATGACCGCTGAATAGAGACCGGTCAGGAGTCCGTGCGGTAAATTGGGAAAACTGCTTCAGTCGCTGGTCAAGCTTGAGGAGTGACATGGAGTCTTTTTCAACACGCCACAGCTCGCTTTGGTCAGATCTTGAGACAACAGCAAGGGTAAACACGGGATCTTCCTCAAGCTGAGTAAGCGAGATCAGGGAAGCTCGTGATGGCTTCATGCGAGACGAAGCCACACGTACACTGATTGACGGGAGAGCATTAGGTGGCAGGAGTAAATCGGGAAACTCTTCAACCTGGAATCCCTTGAAAATCTTGCGGCGTTCAGTAGAGCTTTCTGTGCCACGACGGGGAATCATGGTCGATGTAGCAGCAACCGAACTTAGATCGCTTTGGGCTGAAACAGGTGTGAGAGTTGGGGCAGATTCGGTCCGTCCTTTGAGAGCTATTCCGAGTGGCACGGGTATTGGCTGGCGAGGAAGACGTGGAGAAGGGGCGGCAGCAGAATTCTGGGCAACGGCAAAGGCATTCTGCGGAGACGGACTGGCAGGCAGGCCTGGACTGCGTAACGGAGCCGAAATGTCTGTTGTAGAGAGAGCTTGGCCTTGAGCTTGACTGTAGTCTTGGTCTTGACTAGACAGAGCTTGTACTGTCTTTTTCATGAGTCCGTCGAGGGATGCAGGCACATGATCACGTCGCTGGCTAAGGCTCGTTGGAGAAGGGGCAGTAACAGTCGGCGGTGCTGGTGCCCTATCAATATTCGTATCGATGACAGTGTTGGGTGTTGTAGATTCAGCATTGCTCTTTTTTGTCTGACCACCAACTTCGAGAATCTGTGCAATCTTTACTCTTACAGCATCGTCTTCCTCCCGGGTTTGTCGTCGTCCACGTTTGTCGCCAGCCGTTTCAGTAGTGGTGGTAGAATTGGCATTCTTCTGCTTTTCTACATCAAGGATATCTTCGTAATCTGTTTCGGTTTCTTCGTCTTCAACAGTGTTATGACGTTGAATATCATGACCAGCCCAAGAAGGCAGAGAGGCCTTTTTGTTGGGAGGAGACGGAAACTGGGCTAGATCCTGGTCTGCCTGAGGGACCGTGTTTGAGGTCATGGCGACTGAAGGTGGGGCCGGTGGAGGTTTTGATGGAGGAGGCACAAGAGGCCCTGTGGCGGTGGGAGACGGGAGGCTCCTTGATGGAGGAATACTCATGTTGATGTGCAAGTCATAACCATCGTTTTCCTGGCGGCGCTTTAACTGTGACGCCACTTCTTGCTTCTCAGAATCAAACTTGCCGTATGCGTACTCTTCAGCCCGTGGCATAGTCTTCTGAGGATCGAGAAGCTCGCCAACTCCAGAGTCCACGGACTCTGGGGTGCTTTTGTAGTCTGCTGGTGGTGTGATGGGGTATGGTGCCATGCTGGCCGATGACACCTTCAAATTTGTGTCCGATTCAAGATTAGGAGAGTCTGGAATTTGACCAGGCCTAGAAGTCACATCACTCGCCGCGTCATTCTCCTTTAAGACATCTGAATTCTGGCCATCGTGTACCGAAAGTACTTCTTTCAGCTTCTTACGGTACTTTTCCTTGTCCTTGAGAGCACGTTCAAGGTCTTTATTAAGACCAAGAATCATGGCACGCTGCTTATCAACAAGCCGCCATAGTTGAGCGTTTTGCTGACTCTGAGAAGCCTTGTCCTTGAGAAGGTACTGGATAACCGCTTCAGGGCTGCCGGCCGTCTTCACCAAATTATCAATTTCAGAGGCGATAGTCGATGCAGAAAGCTCTACAGAGCCAGGTTTCCCCTTGGTTGATAAAGCAGAAATAACAGAGTCCATGGAGGCTTGTCGTGGGCTCCCAGACATAGCCAGCTCACGAGGGGCTGGCGGTCCAGCCATGGTGGACACTGGCATGGACGAAGAAGGGCTAGAAGTACGAGGAATCAACGAATTGAGAATACCCGGGAAGGGAGCGCTGCGGTCATTCGAGGGCTCTACTGATGTTGATCTAGTGAAGAAAAAAAGGTGTCGTGAGTTAGCTTTTGTTATTCCATACAAGAACGAGGCACAAGAATAGAAATCGCCAAACATAGGATAGAAAGAATGCCGAATTTTATCATCATCTTGCTAGCAGAGTTGATTGATGTGAAATGAAGCTGTTGTTCCAGTCTGTTGTCTTGAACAGAGCCAAACACAAAGACAGACACAAAAGGAGAGACACAAACACAGAGCCAAGAGAAGCTTGCCTGCTTGTCCTGTGGCTACCTTACCCTCTTTTATCCTTCTTTCTTTATGCTTGCTAATTCTAGGGACAACTCACTGTGGCTTATGCGGTTGGTCAAGAGACTCTTCGTCAGAAGACGAATCACTGTAATATACAGACTCGCAGGTTGGATCAGGAAAGCGACTCGAATAGGACTGCGGAGACTGAGTCTCAGTATCTAGGGCATCCGTAGTTGATATGGCGGTTGGGTGTGTAGCGCTATTTGGTGCAGTCGCAGCCAAGCGTTGTAGAGTTGAGGAAGAAGAGGACGAGGACGAAGCGCAAACACTATCACCAGCGCCAAGCGGAGGTGTCGGGGAGATTGCGGGAGGGAGATGCAACGGTGCAGTAGCAGGACCGTTATCGTGACGTATGGGATTATTCTTGGGATCGTATGTTATAGAGGCTGCAGATATGCTAGTGTGCAGACGACTAGGAATCGGTCGGTGAAGTCTAGAGAAGGGAGAAGGGAGGGCGCACAGGGGAAATATTAGTCGAGATATTCTTCTAGAGCGTAATAAAAATAAACCAGAAGAAAAAAAACAAAAGAGACAAAAGATAAAACTCGAGGCATGCAAAAACAAGACAAGAAAGACCCTGAACGGACTCTGAGCAACCAAAAGGATGATCAAGTCCAGGAGCAAAGCAACAAATCGCAACGGAGGACTTGCAATGAACAAGACAAAAGGAAAAAAGAAAAGTACAAGACAAAGAGAGCCCAAGCCCAAAGTCGGAACCGGTCCAAGTCCAGGAACGAAACGAAGGCAGGAACAAGGAACAAGGGCTAATGAGAAGATGAAGATGAAGAAAACCCCCGGACTAGAGAAAACTAAAGATGGCTATACACCAGATAAATTTGGCAGTGCAACAGTCAACTATGGTAGTATTGGAAGAAAAGAAAAAAGGCAGAGCAGTCAATGGCAAAAGAAACCAACAGGGGAAATGGGAACAGATATTTTGCGCTTAATGGCAAAAAAGGTAAGCAACAAGTAGACGAGGGGCAATAGAGAATAGACGCAAGGACAAGACTAAGACGAGACGAGACGAGAAAGAAGGAGACCCAGAGATCATACAAGTCTTGTAGTGTCGTAGTAGCATCAGCAGCAAATACAGCAAGGCCCTTCTCTCCAAGTCTTTTTTTACCTTTATTTCTGAAGCAGGTTGATTCCCCCTGGCCATCTCCAAAAGAGAACTAACTCGTAGAGAGGGAGACGAAAGGAAGAGGAAAAGCCCGCCCGCTTTGACTTGAGTCTTTGTCCGTAGTACAGTCCCATGTAGTAGTATCACTAAGTACGGTACTACTGTACACAACAGAGAGACAGATAAGAATAAACGGAAAAGATGGGAAAAAACGAAAGAAAGAGAATTTAAAAGAAAAATACACCATGTGCAGTGTGAGTAAAAAGATCGGGCCAGTACAGGACGGTTGCACAAAAGCGACGCCTATATTAGATACACCCTTCCTCTGTTTGGTGTTTTGATGCTTCTTTTTCTTTACATCTTTGTCATCTGTCGGTTTCGTCACTTTCGTCATCGAAGCGGGCCATGGGTTGTGAATGTGGTCGTCGGTGGCTTTCAAGGGGAAATGAATCACAGCCGTCTCCGCATGATGCAACCGGCCTAGGAAGATCAAGAAGGAGATTCAAAGATATATAAGGCAAGATGACCAAGTCGGGAGAGAAGGTTTGCTCGGCCGGTATTATGAGAAATCCGGATATTGCCAAACCAGACACTTGTACTGTTACTGGAACGAGATGTGATGTTGATCTACTCAAGAGACGTCTGGAGATTGGAGATCACTTTCTCTCCCTCCTTTTCTTGCTGTTATTTTAGTCTCCCGCCCTTCATTGCGATTCCATTTGTGTTTTCCACGTCTTTCGATATGGCTTCTTTGGCTTCCCTGTGACCAAGGATCAACTTTTACCCCAGCGAAAGACAGAAGTCAAGAACAAAAAAGAACGCAATTTTGTAAAAAAGAAAAAAAAAACAGCTTGAAAAGACAGGCCATTTCACTCCTAAGGCAAGGAAGCAAGGGGAAAAGGAGGCGGAAGAGTAGGAGAAAGAAAGAGGAGCCATGTTACTTTACTTGTGCTCCCCCTTGCCCTGTCCTTGTACCATATTTCCGTCCAAGAGCAAAAAGAAAAAAAAAAAAAAAAAAAAAGGTGCAAGGCTAAGAACATAGGGAATACCAAGTAAATAGAACGAAGCTCACGGCTCGCAAGCACCCTGGCACAGTTGCAAAACAGCGCAAATGCTCTTTTTTGAAGACAAAAAAAGAACTGGCAGTTGTTGGCTATGGCGTGGAAACCGTTGAGGGAAACCCAGGTTCAACATCAAACACTCGATGATAAGTTGAAGGGCGATAAGAAGGGCATGTTGCTTTTTCTTGTTTTGCTTTTGTCTGGGGGTTTTCTCCACATTCCCTCCCAGATGAGGCTTGCGGTGTCAGAGCCATATAGATCAAACGACAGCAAACTCTAAACATGGGAAGAGAGTATCGGGTATCGGACTTTCCCATATAACAAAGAAAGAGGAAAGAATTGGGGAATAAAAGGACGGTCAGTTGCAGATATGCGTTTTCCAACTTACCGGCTATGTGAAAAAGATGATGATCTTGCAGAAATGCCTGTCGGTTTGTAGGCACGGTTAATGGTCCAAGATTCTGGAGGTACGGCAACCTGAGAACTGTGACGCGGCGGGAATTGCGGAGATTGAGACTTTGTTGGGGTTTTTGCGGGCGTTGGGTATGATTGCTGTTGTTGCTCTTGGTGCTGCTGTTGTGACATGCCCTGACGTTCTAAGATTGCAGAAGCACTACTACTGCTGTGGCCATAGTTATGACTAAAGTAGCGGCGAGTTGGTGATAATGTCGATGCCATCGGGGGTGAAGTGGACGAGGTTGGCGATTCTGGAGCGGGAGAAGGTACAGTAGCGTTATTTGCGTGTAGGTGGCTTTTAGGGCCGTGGAAGGAGTGCGAGCGTGGCGGAAAAGCAGATTGCTGTGGGTGTTGCTGCGGTTGGGCCGAGCTGGTATTATTGGGTGAGGGTTGCTTCTGATTGTGTGTGTGATTCTGGTGTGTCGATGACTCCTGCTTTGGGTATCCATGCGTCGAAGGAAACTGTGGTGAAGAGGGAATTGAGATATGAGGCGTGCTTTGCGAGTGTTGGAGTCTATTGGCAGTCATGATAGTGGCAGTTGAGGACGGTGAAGGCTGCAATTGTGTGTGGGACGACGGTGTGTGCGACGGCAAACGAGACTGAGACTGCGACTGAAACTGCGACTGAGACTTGTTGGATTGGCCTGGAGGGTTCTGTTGAGGTTGCGATGCTGAGAATGATTGTGCTTGTTGTTGTGGTGGTGGGCGGGATTTTTGTCTCTGGGGTTGCTGTTGGTGCCGGCTCTGACTTTGGTCCTGGCTTTGATTCTGATCATAGGCAGTGAGCCGCCGATTGTCTGCTTGTTTTTGATGGTGGCGATGGCGATCACCATCCATCAAAGGAGGAACGCCCATATGATGAGAGGGGTGTGACATGGCGAGATTCAGAGAGCGGTAGAAGTCTGTGTTTGCATGTATTCCCCGATTCTCTTTTTTGCCCTCTTCTTCTATAGCTTTCTCTCTTGTCCTTCTTTTCCTCTCTTGTCGTCGTTACGATCAACTTCGGCTAGCTCAGGACACGGATGTTAGTTTACTGGGGGGGTGATGGGTAGCAGGAGTAGCTATGCAAACAATTCGTCTGAACTTCGCTTAGTGACTTTGCTATTTCTTCCTCATGACGTGAAAGCAACGAGCAGAAACATGTGTGATGGGGAAGCAAACATAGCAGCACGGCAGCAAACTTACAGGATAAGTGGTGCGAGCTTGTGCAGACAAAGAAAAGAACGCTTTCTCTGGGCCAGACTTACGAGCCTTTACGGCAAACAAAGCATCGAAGTAGAGCAGCGCGTGAGGGCCGTCTTCTTTGTTGACAGCTGGACCTGGCGATCGTCTGAAGCAAAATTTGAACAGCAAGAAGAGAAGAACAATCTGATGCTACCGATTGTTTTTGTTGCTGAAGAAGACAAGGGTGAATCGCGGGTCCCCTCTTGTCTCCCAGAAAAAAGGAAAAGTCCACAAATTAAATCTAATCAAAAAGAAAAATAAGGCAAGGCATGAATTAAATGACCTGGCCACAGCGTCCTCACTATTTTTCCCTCTTCTTCTTAGCCGTGCTTTTGTCGAGGCAGTAAATGCAGAAGGCAAGGCAGTACAGTATATGCAAGCAGAAGCACAAACACAAGCACAGGCAACGAGGCATAAGCTACTTTGCTTTGGCTTGGTTTGGTTTGTTTTTGTTTTGCTCTGCTTTGCTTTGCGTTGCTTTGCCTGTTCAACAATGCCTCGAGAACTTGAGACCAAATAGCAGAGCCTAATCAATAAGGCTGTCTGTCTGTATCGTAGTTGAAAAATGTGAAGCAAAGAGCTAAAGGGAGAAAAGCGGCCAATCAGAGGCAAGAAAGCGAAAAACTCAGGGAGGAGAGCAGACGAGAGCGATGCGACGTGAAAAGCTTTAGGACAAGAACAAGGACGAAACGCAGCCAAGAGAAAGGGCTAGCTAGATAGAAAAGCAAAAAGAAAAGAAAGCCAGTCTTATTTTCCAAGAAGATTCAACATAAACAGGCTCTCCCGTCAAATTTCAGTTCTTCTTTCTTCCCCTCCCCTCCCATCTCATCGTCCAATAGATCATCGCATAGCTCCTTCCAACTTTCCACGTTGTGAGTGATCAGCTGGCTCCAAAAAAAGAAGAAAAAAATTGAAAAAATATATATATAAAATGAAAATAAAACCCTGGAATATCTTCTCCTTGTCCATTCCTGTCTCTGCCTTCTGGCTGCCTTGCCTGACTGTGTACATATAAGCAGATGGTACGCAGAACACATAGTACCTGTCTTTTGCATGCAGCCCACTTGTTGTATAGCTTCACGATAACTATCACCATCGCCCATCATTCACCTCTGCTTCTCTCTTCCCCTTCCTCCTCCTCCTCCTCC
>JAXASZ010000931.1:0-27793 GCA_038407095.1 Ceratocystis destructans
GGACCGAGAGCTCTCCTGGCCTAAGCGCCGGACCCTGAAAAAGTCATAGGAGCCGCTCAAAGTCTAAGCAAACCTGCAACCGCTGACCGCCCAGAGGCTACTGGAAGATGACATCAACCAGCAGTTTCTGTCCGGAACACGCCGTCGTATTGCTGCGAAATAACAGTAGGTAGACGTAAAATAGCACAATAACAATAACAAAGTCTAAGAAAGCCTGCAACCGCTGACCGCCCAGATGTTACTGGAAGATGACATCAACCAGCAGTTTCTGTCCGGAACACGCCGTCGTATTGCTGCGAAATAACAGTAGGTAGACATAAAATAACACAATAACAATGGTAACAATAATAACAACAACTTGCAAAAAAAGAAAAAAAAAGGCGTCGTTTGATCTTCGTGATCTCAGTAGAGTAGACAGTAGACGTTAATTATACTCAAATCAAGATCAAGGGCAAGCAAGCTGGGTCGAACTCGCATTAGTGATACTGGCTCAATTTTCCATTTTCCTATTTTCTCTTAGGCTTTTGCTGTTTCTTTCTCTGTTCAGGAACTGAGCAGGCATGCCCAGCAGCAGGGCAGTGTCTCCAGTAGAGTAGGTCCCTATGAGTGCGGCATCGTCGTTACCCGGGGCTGCAAGGACACGGGCGGCAGGAGTTACAGAAAACAGGTGCTAGAAAACTCGGTCCTCTCCGGAGCTCCGGACTCTAAAAGCAGGACCCAGATAGCCTCAAGAGTATAAATATAACTTCATCATCGTCTGCAGTCAGCCTGGTAGAAGGTCAATTCTGACCGGTCACCAACGCGGCATCGTTTGATCTTAGCGATTCCAGTAGACGATAAATACGTTTAAATTAAACCAAAAAAGAACTGCTTCAATAACACAGTGGTGCCATGATCATGAGGAGCTTGATTTCTAATGCAAAACCTGCAAAAGAAATCCGACGTTTTGGTGTGGGAAACTAGTAGGTAGACGTCAAATAACGCAACAACAACAACAATCTGTGTCTTTTGACCTCTGTGATTCCCGTAGACGCTAAATGAATACAGATTCAAGTTCAACAACTTATGGTATATCTGGCGGACAGAAGGGTTTGAATGGAAGCATTGGCTCGAAGTGGGTGATCATTGAACATAGAGCTACTCTGGAGCCCTGGAAAATGGATTTGAAGGTAGCTAGTAATCTTGAGGGAGAAAAGCGACCCACGCATGGTGATGACGCCAGAGAGATCTAACCGTGTCTAGACAGCTGAGGAATAGTATATTGACTCTATAACCCACATAGCAGAAATAGAGCACTGCAAGACTTAACGGACGAAACAGAGCCTAAAAGGCCTCGGCAGATGAGGCATCTGGATTATAACTGCCTTTCTGAGTGCAGGGCTCTGAAGGCTCTGTCGAGACTGTATGACTAAAGGCTTGCGGACAGGCTTTTGAAACACGTAAAACCAACCTGATATGTCTTCAGCGTGCTAGATGGTAGCATCAAGTTGATCCAAGATAAAAACAACCGAAGCTAGTGCTGAGTTGTCCAAGCCCCACACCGAGAGATTCTTCCCGTGTGTCGAAAGCCAGAAGCCTGTAGAATGGCATTCACACGGCCGCCACATAGGATTGATAAACACGGGTGGCAGCATGCAAGCCATGAATGAGGACGCAGTGACTACACAGTTCGAAAGTCTATAGAATTTACTAAGAAAGACACAGCGCCACAGAACTCCTGCAATGAAGATACGAAGGGATGCGATGGATTAATCACGGAGAGACCGCAGTCTCGTTATGGCTTGCAAATACATCGCCATCGAGAGTGGGGGAAGGTATGTAATGTATGCCTTGCGGGAAAATATCATAAATATGCAACCATACCAGTGCAGTGGTCAAAGGTGACACGGGCGTTAAAAGGCTAGCAGGCCACGTCTCCTTGGACTTAAGTGCGCTACTCTTGAAGTGCCAGTAAGGAGATAGTGCCCTAGGTAGCTTAGAAGGTAATGACAGAGCCCTGAGCCAGCCACGGGGGATGTAGGCCTTATAGGAGCCCGGAGCCCGGATCACGGAAAACGAGCACTGTAGAACACCTTTACTATGGATTTTATGCAAAATCGCGGGACACTCGCCAGAAATACCTACATTCAAGAGGGGAACTATAAAGCCAGCAGACAGGATGCTTGCTAGCCAGCAGCAAAGATGATAGTTAGGGTAACAAGTAGAGGAAAGGCATATCCCCAGATAAATCTAGGCCTGAACAGACGGAGAAAAGAAAGAACCAACCTTAAACGAGTCAAATTTTGGGCGACCTACTAAGATGGAGAGTCAACATGAGAAAAAGAAGGGGAGCCACAGCCAAAATCTGCCATGTCTTGTTGGCACAAGCGCTCTGGATAGGACCACATAAGGATAGAACAAACAAACACCCGGAATACACTCGGCATGGCCCAAGGGAAGGGCGGGATAAGGACCGTCCTTGGAGAATAGGCTACGCGCCAAGAAAAAAGAAAAAAAAGAAAAACACAAGGACGATGGAGACTCGTCAGGCTCACCTAGACCTGTGCCCTATCTCTATCTGCGTATAGGCGACGAAAAAGAGGCGCCAAATGAAAGGGACATGAGGCACGGTGAAGGCTTACAAGAGTCGATGCAAGCTGAGAAAGACAACAAACGCATGGATTACGTTAGGTAACCCCAACGCTCACCACGGGACATGGGACAGTGATGGTGAGGCCATGCAAAGTGTTTTCGGCTCGAATAGAAAGGCGCACAGAACTGAGGCCAAAATCAAGTGGACCAAGCATACCGCCCCCAGCACGCCCAACAAAGAAGAGACAGAGAGGCGGATGGATGCGGCCACACCAGAAGTGTACGGACTCTAGGGTCTACGAAGCAGGGAGCAAGTCTCGAGGTAGGCTAAAAGACAGCGGGGGTGTCGAGAGGAGCTTCAAGATAGGGTTTCCTGAACGGAGGGTATCGAAATAAAGCCGGACCGCGCCAACGTACCGTACTCCTCCCCGTTAGGGCAAACACAGGACGCCAACAGCCGCCGGCCTCTTGGATATACTTGGCCAGTCCATATGCAGGGCGGCGCCATGAGCAGAGAAAATACCAGGCAACGAATCCCAGAATCACATGGCGCAGGGAAGCCTTCGGACTGCAGAGCCGGATCCTAAAAAGCCACAGGAGACCCCTGAAACCAACGCACATCCGCAACTGCTGACTTTCTGGAAAGAGTGCCGGCAGGAGACACCGTCCAAACTACTGCTCCCGTCCAGAGCAGACGGACTGTATTGATGCAGATAATCAGCAGATAGATGCTGAATAGAACAAACAAATGAAACTGCGAAAGGATCACCAGCCCTGGCTACGTCAGCCTGTAATTGTACAACCGCTTGTTTAACCTGGGATCCATAAAATCCCAGCCTCATGATTTACACATGCATAAGAAGTGCATAGAGAGCAAACAAAGGCAAGCCAAGGCACGGCACAGGTAGACTCTGCATCGCAGCAAAGGTGCTGCATTGAGCACAGCAAACAGCGACGCAGGGAGACAGAAACCTTTAGGCTCACTAGAAGCGCGGCTTTTTACTCAGGGCGTCTATTCTGGCTTGTTGCTTGTTGCTTGTTGCTTGTTGCTTGTTTTGTTTTTTATTTGTGTGTTTTATGCTGGCTGGCTGGGCTTCACGTGTTTTTTTTGTGCTGGGCTTGTTTAATTGTGCACCGCTAGACTGGTGAACTAGCAGCATGCACAAACTTGGTACACACACACACACACACAGACCAACCCGCTCTCTGAATCTTCTTTTTTTTTTTCTTTTTTTCCTTCTTCCCCTTCTATTCGTACTTGCATCTCTTATATCGAAAACCAGCTAGCTACCTTTCCCCTCTCTTGCTGAGTCTCCCACCAAATAACGGCTGCAAAGCCTGGCATCCGATCCTACTAAGACGCTGCACTGCACTGCACTGCGCTGCACCACTTTGCATTGCATTGCCCTGCACCGTTGTTGCTCTGCACCAGAGGCTGTTGGGCGCGTCATCGAGGTTAGCTGTCGCAAGTCTTTTAGCCAGAAAGAATCTAAGCCTGGTTCACTGCTGGGGAGAGGCGCAAGCAGGTTTGCTTCTAATTCGTCCATCTCTCTAGGCCTCCATTTGCCCCTTTGCCTGGCTAGCCCAGCTCATTTCAAGCTCTCTTCTTGCTAGCAAGCAGCTAGCTTCTCAGGCGCATCTCTCCGTGTGGAATTAATACTTGGTCGATATAATTAACCAGTAGTGACGACAAAGCTGCCTCTCCTTCTCCTTCTCCTCCCTCTGCGGCCCATCCCACGTGACTACGCCGTCCTGTGCCTTTATATGCTTCTACCTGGCTCTTAGTGGCATCATGGCCCCGCGTAGCATCTCTCCTGCTTCTACACTATCTCGCTCATCGTTGTCTCCTCTTCCAGAAGCCCCCCCTTCTAACATCCCGGGAAAAGTCACCGGGCCCGACGTTTCTAACGAGTCAGAGTCAGACACCCAATCTCAGATTCGTCGCTCTGACCATCCTCCGCCACCTCCGGCCCAGCCTCCACTGCATCTCTCCGACTCGGACGTTGAAGACGCCCGATCAGCCGTCCGGGTATCTCACAAGCCCTCATCACGTCGGCCCAGCGGCCAAGGAAGTGTGCACACAGTAAACCACGACAGCCGGAGAACCCCTTCTGGCGCCCTATCAGCCACTGCTTCTGCTTCACCGCCTTCTCCTTCGCCTTCCCCCCCGCCACCGGCCGACGCCACTGCTTCTCAAGCAGCGCAAAGCATGCATAGCGACCCGTCCTTAGGCGAACCGAATCCTCCTGATACCGAGCCTCATGATGAAGCTCGGCCCGGTCCGCCTCCGCCTCCATCCCCGCCATCCCCCTCTGCCTCGATTATTAAACCGCCACAGCAGCCCCCTGCGGCACCGAAGAGCGATGTCGACGCATCAGAGGCTGAAATCCGTGCTGCCAAACAAAGACGTGCTCGCAAAGCTAGAGCTCGCAGTCAAACCCAGAGCCATCGCCCTCCATCACCCCCTCCAGAGCCTCTTGACGGCGGCGATTATGGAGGCCACAGATCTGACCGAGATGAAAGGAGGCGGTTGGAGAAACAGAGAGACAGAGAGCGGGAAAGAGAGCGAGAAAGAGAAATCGAGCTTCTAAGAGAAGCCCGTGATAAACCACGGCGAGAACGACGTGGTAGTGTCCGAGAAAGAGGCGATCGAGAACGGGATAAGGAACGGGACCGTGCTGATCGCGAAAAAGAACGACACAGAGGAGAAATCCTTGAGGATAGGGATAGGATAGTGGAAGAAGATCGGACCAAGGACCGCCAGCATCGACGAGAGCGGCGAAATAGCATCCGCACACGAGATAAAGATAGGGAAAAAGAAAGGACTCGTGATTACCGAGATCTTGAGCGAGAAGAAGACGAGGAACGCTCAAAGGAGCGCCATCGAAGGGAACGCCGTGGCAGCATGCGTGCCCGCGACAAAGACCGTGAGGCTGTTCGCGCTATGAACCGTGAGAGGGAACGGGATAAGGAGCGGGAGCGGGAGCGGGAGCGGGAGCGGGAGCGGGACAGAGATAGGGATCGGGAAGTGCATGGCCATCGCCGCCATCGTACTGGCACCCGGTATCATGATGTCTCTGATCGTGATGAAATCCCCGTGGACCACCGTCGCTACCCAGCCCGCGACAAGGATCGTGATCGCGAGCCTGATGTGCGTTTTGTTGGCGCTGGTACTGTAGGGCTAGCCCATCGCGAAAAAGACCGAGATCCAGATCGACGCATGTCTTATCGCGACCGTGAGAAGCAGCGCGAAAAGTCTGACGAGTCGGATTACGACAGAGACAGAGATAGAGAACGGGCTATCCCCCCACAAATCCACGCTGTTCAGCCACCACGAACATCGGCAACGCGGCCTCGAAGGAACTCGCAAACATACCCTGGCGCTAGTCCTCAGCGAAGACAGAGCCTCACCGAAAGAATCCGGAACCAGTGGCACGGCCTTCGTCGAGACTCTAGCATGCGCAAGTCTAACCGCAACAAGTCTCCGCCTATGGCTTCGGGCGGCAACACTGCTGTCGCCGCCGCTGCCGCCGTGGCTGTTGGGGCCACGACAGCTGCTGTCGCTGCCTCGAGACCGGAATCTCCTGCTCGTGCCATGTCCCGGCCCGTGTCTAGCAGCGGTCTAGCTACTGCGTTCCCCACAATGGCACCAGCACCGTCGCAAATGGGTGCACCTTCGGTTAGTGCTGCGGAGTTTGGGCCTGGAGTCATTGGTGCTGGCGCGGCAGCGGCAGCGGCAGCTGCAATAGCAAACAATCCGCGTACTGATCCTGTGGACCGGCTAAGAGCATGGCTTGAACAGTGTGATATCAAGCATGGCGTGCACTGTAGCGGCACTCCGCCCGGCATGGCTCCGGCACCATGGAGACCCGAATACGTCATTGACTGCGTTGAGTTCCGGCTGGTAAACCCTCTGGCCGACGACAAGTACGTTGCTATAAGCTACGTTTGGGGCGAGGAGGAGGAGGAGCACTCTATTCTGGAGGCCAACAAATTTATGACGCTGAGCTCCAACTTGGACGAATTCTGTGAATCTCTGGGATCTGCAGACATGTCACCCGCCTTCTTAGACGCGATATGGCTGGTGCAAAAGATGGACGTGCGGTATCTCTGGATCGACAAGTTTTGTATTGTACAAGATGACGAAGCCATGAAAGATGAGCACGTTCGTAATATGCCATTTCTCTACGCTAATGCCAGCTTCACTATTGTTGTGGCCCTGGATGATGTGGCACAGGGCCTAGTTCCTCTTGATCGCAAGCGCGTTGCGCAAGACTCCAAGGCTCTGCATATGGATCTCGTGCTTGACAGCACTTGGAGCATCCGAGCTTGGACTTTGCAAGAGGCGCTGTATTCCCGTCGCCGTGTCTATATTTTCTCGGATGTTTACAGCTGGGAATGCCACTGCGATACCTGGCAGTCTAACATCTTGGTTCCTGTGACTTCAGGCGCTACTGCTACTGCATCTACTAAACACAAGATTCTCGGGGGTAGTGGTATCACGACACGTGCTAAGGCGACCGCAGCATCAGCTCTGAAATGCACAGCCCGTGTTGCTCCGGCTGCTCTCTGCTTTCGCCACACCCAATGGCCGGACATGGATGAGTTTGCCTGTATTGTCATGGACTATAGTACACGCCGCCTAACCTACGTGCAGGACACGCAACGTGCCTTTAGTGGAATCACTAACCTGCTTTCGCGCACTTTTGCAGGCGGATTTGTTTTCGGCATGCCGGTCATGTTCCTAGATGCTGCTATGCTCTGGAAGCCCCAGGCATCTATCCGTCGCCGCGTCCTGCCACCAGCCTCTGTTGGCCCTACTACTACTGGGGCACCGTCGTCTACGGGCCCCATCCCGTCGTGGTCGTGGATGGGCTGGTTCTTTGATGATGTGCCGATTGACACGACCATTTGGCGCGCTGCTGCGGACTATGTAGAGAGCACTCCTCTGCCCAAGAATCGCCACCCGGGCCGGCGCTATGTCTCGCAATTTCACTTTCGCCTGCGCAGTCTTGTGAGCTACACGCTGACAGACACGGCGGATGCTAGCGGCCAGACTGCCACGCCGCTGCTCTCTACCGGCCTGGATCGCCGTGGCCAGCGACTCCGCAAGGACACGGACCTACCTGTAGGCTGGTCCTTCACCCGCGACAACTATCTGCGCCATGAAAGCGACCCTGCCACGCGTTTCCGCTATCCCATTCCCGTGGCCCCTGCGGTTGGTGGGCTTGATTCGCTGGCTGGGGCTGCAGTGCAGCCACCCGGCTCTCTACTGTCATTCCGGGCTGAACGTGCGTTTTTGCATGTGCAGCTGGGGTCTATACAGCCCATGAGCCGCAGCGGCGTTGGTGTGTTTGGGGCGGGTGCTACGGCAAACAAACTGCTTTCTAATCCGCCCGTAGCTATTGGACAGCTCGTCCTGCGTAATAAACGGTATGCAGGCATAGTGACGGCGCATGACGCGTGGCTGGGAATCCAGAGCTCCAACTATGATCTGGACGTGGTTAGTGGCGAGAAACTCGAGCTGGTGGCGGTCAGTGTTAGCTCGGAGCGGGGCGGGTCGGCCATTTTCCCGCCTGATGTATTTAGAGAGTTTGCACGCAGTGATACTCTGACACTTGAGTTTGTTAATGTCTTGTGGATTGAGTGGGTTGGGGGTATTGCATATCGACGCGGCTTGGGACATGTGCTGTTGGCGGTGTGGGATGAACTTGAGCGAAAGGACGAGATTGATGTGTTGCTGGGTTAAGGGGAATGAGAGGAGTGATATAAACATACATATATGCATACACACGTGGGAGATGTATCTACGGGATTATTTTGGCTAAAGATACAGACATTTACTTGTTGATAGCGTTTGGTTTTCAAGTTGAAGCTTTTTCTTTTTCTTTTTCATTTCATTTTTTTTTTTTCATCTTTAAACAGTCTTTTCAAGTTATCCTTAGCTCCCGCCCTGGCTGCCATGGAATCTGTCCATGTCTGTGTCCATAAATCTACAGATCGTAGGCTGCAACTGGTCGCTCAGTCTTCCGTCCAGTTGCTTCCAAGCGCTTGAGGCCTTCACGATAGCACTTGAGGTCTGGAGGAAGGCGGTGAAGCTAGTTGGCGAAAGTACTGCCGCCTCACCCCGCCTTTTGGCTGCCGGCCCCGCAATCTGCGTTTTTATCTCTGGGCCCAATTTATTGTTTGTTTTATCATCTTTTTTATCCTTCTTTTCTCCTCTCCTCCGTTCTTTTTACAAGGCTTTCTAGGTTGCTGAGCCTTTGCATTGGGAAAATCCACATTCCCATGCATTCATGATGTGGTCGAATTCTATTGGACCAAAGCAAATTGTGACCAAGTAGCTGGTGATGTTTGTCCGTGTTAGATTTGGGTTACTATAGTTGGGCGGGAAGAAGCCCAAGTCACAGCCAGCCAGTTCGCCAGCCAGCCAGCCCGCCCGCCAGCCAGCCAGCCACCCGCCTCGTTGCAACGACTCTAGGGTTGGTCATTGTAGAGTAAAAAGCCCAAAAAGAGTTAAAGCGTAAGCTAGGCCTTCGCGTGGCCTAACTAACTTGAGTTGGACTTCTAAGGAGAGCCTCAAGGCCTTAAGCTCGTGATAGTCGTGAGAAGACTGATGGTAGTGCACGGCATAGCGGGCGCTTTATTTTTCGGTGGCAAAACGCCCGTAGACCGCCCTGCTCCTCCACTGACAAGTACTGCAGTTGCAGTGCCTATGTGACCTAAACCACATCATTATATTATGTAGCCGGCCAGAAAACGAAGGAGCAAACGAGTAAATGAAGCAAGAAGTGAAAATTCTTCAACGGCGTCTAGTAATTCTCGATGGCGGGGTTTTCTTTTCTGTTCAGCCTTCTCCTTCAGCCTTCTCCTTCAGCCTCTCTCTCTTTGATTTCTTTGATTTCTTTCTTTCTTTCTTTCTTCCCAGTCCTTGGTTATCAATCTTCACGACGTCATTCCTCTCTACTCTCCTAACCCGCCATCGCTTTCTTTAGTAGCGCAGCCTCAAATTCGAAGGAAGAAAAGTTTGATTTTTCTTTTCAGGGGATCGAGTAGGAAAAAACGAAAAAAAAACGAAAAAAAAAAAAAGACGACCAAAGTGACAAGGGGCAAAGATTCAACGCCAAAGCCAGCCAATCATACACCATCATCATCATCATCGCCTGTAGAAGCTACGCCTAGCTGTAGGTAGGTAGGTCTTTGCTCTAGTGCCCCGTGCTTACATCTGCCTAGTCCCTTTATCTTCGTCCTATTACCTGTGTCGCCTAGCTCTTCTTGTCTCTTAGCGACTGGCTTATGCTGTGTTGCTTCCCCATGCTCTGTCCATATCACAACGTCATAACAAGCCCCTCATACAACAGCAAAAAGGGTCCTGTTCAATCGGCCGTATTTCCCAAATCTGTGAGTGTGCGGACTTTGCACATCTTACAGGGTCAGTATAATGAAGTCTGCAGGCTCTATAGATGCCATCCGCCTGCTTGTCTAGCTGTCTATTTCCTTGCCATTTATCCACATTTCTTTCGTGCTGGTACCTATCCGTTGTCTAACAGCCCTCTTTTCTTGCTCGCTCTCTCATTTAGGTTTCCTGTCTCCTGTCCGCATCCCCCCTCTCTATAGGCTTTCCTTCTTCCCCCATATCAATCCATTCGTCCTCCTCAAGGAACCCCAGAGATACACAAGCACAGACAATACGACACAAGGACAACTAGGCACGCCAGAAGATTGTACTTTCTTTCTCCCCGCTTAGCTCAATTCCTTCATTGTTCTTTCTTTCACTTTTCCTTTTGCCCACCAACACTGGAACACCCTTTTTGCCTGATTGCCATCGTTCGTCTTGTCTGTGCAGCTTGACAGGCGACTATCAAACAGCACCAAAGCACGCTACTACTCTCTCTTGCTACACAGACACATACACAGACCGGCAGGGCAAGCAAACAGGCAAACCAAGAAATAAAATAAAAATCAGGATAAGCCTTAACATCCATAACAAGCGCCATATACACAACACAACACAACACACGGCACACGGTACACGGCACATACATATAACAGCACATACACACAGAAAGCACGTCACGCCAGAGGAGTCAGGCTCATCCATCTTCGACTTGTTTTCTTGTTGGTTGCACATCCGTCTTGTCAGCCAAACCCCATCGACGCTTTGAATAGGACCCTGTTATGAATCTCTACCTGTCCTTTATTTAACTTAGCCGCTTCGAACTCACAGAACAACGGTTCTTATCTTGAATCCCATCCTTAGTCCCTTGACTGTCTCTACTCGTTTGTCTTTTTTGCTCTCGTTTTGTCCACCCTAAGCCCCATTTTCTCTGAAAGTTGAAGTGGTTGCATCGGCCCAATTGCCAAACGACAGGGCGACCAGCCCAACAGCCAACAGCCAACTTACACTAACTAACCTTTTGCAAGCCACAAACAATTGGAAGAGGGAAGGGAACAGGCAAACAAAGGCTCAGGAAAACGAAGACAAGAGCTAAATAAAAACCCTGGAATCTTCGAATCCTCATCTGACTGCTTCGTTCCCGGCTACGGCCTCCACTTCCACCAGTCAACCCGACTTCTTTCCTCATGATTTCTGTCTTTTTCGCATGCAAACAAACAACAAGCTCTTGCTACCAGCTTCGCCTTCAACTTGATTTGGCACCACAACATTCACCACTTTTATCTTGACACCCTTATCCACATCCCTCACATAATCTTTACCACCATATCCTAATCACCTATCCACTCAAAGCATCCTCAACAACAACATTCTCACCTTTCTTGCTCTTCATCCCTATCTATTGCCTTCAGTATGCGGCTGTTAAATACGGAAACCCTACTTCTCCGCGACTTCAAAACGTCAAACTTGCCACCCTACGCCGTCTTGTCACATACATGGACCAAGTCAGAAATTACATATAATGACATGAAGTCAAGTCGCAAGGATGATGACATCACCATACCAGACGACACCGACTACTCTGATTCGGATGCTGACTCCGACGTTGGTGGCGCCCCTTCAGCGGCCCCCTCATCTCACCCTCCCTTCAGCCGGCGCATGTCACGCCAGAGTACTAACCGACGGCGTTCCGCATCCAGAGCCCGGTCGTTGCACCAGAGCGGAGCGTGTAGTGATTCTGAAACCGATTCTGAACAAGAAGCCCCTGGTATATCAACACCACACACGGGTGTTTCATCAGAATCTCGCTCTGAGTTCTCGGGCACCGATAGCTCGCCATCGCCAGAGCTTTACAAGATTCGCAGAGCACTACAAGCAGCTGCCCGAGAAAAGATCAAGTGGCTGTGGGTTGACTCGTGTTGCGTAAACGAAAAAAGCCAAAGTGACAAGTACGAAGCTGTTACCAACGCCTGGAATCTGTTTGCAAATTCTGCTGTTTGCTTCGTTTATCTCATGGACTTTACGATTCCTGATGACTTGGATGACATGGACCAAGCCATCTCTAGCGATGAAGAAGATGATGATAGCGAGGACGGAGGTGCTGGCCTGAAAAGAGACAGAAGGAGTGTGCCAAGTCCACCAACCAACGTAAGTGACGCGAACTTTTGATTCGTCTTGACCAGCCCCGTGCTTTCAGCATCTTAAACCCGCATATTTGCACATCTGCGCTTAATCAAGAGCAACCAGTAGCTATCGTTTCCTCCAACTTGCTAACTTTGTTCAATAGTGGCGCAAAGCTTTCAGATGCTCTCAGTGGTTCCGACGGGCGTGGACCCTGCCCGAACTTCTCGCTCCCCAGCGAATCATTTTCATGGATCGGAATTGGGACAACATCTCTGCTGCAGTTCCTCAGCCCAACGTTCTTAATATGCTGATTTCTCAAGCTACCGGGATTCCTCGGGCTGTCCTCCAACGTCGGGTCAGTCTTGATTCGGTCAATGTGGCCACCAAAATGACGTGGATGGCCAACCGGAGATCAAGTCGTCCTGAAGATGTAGCATATGCTCTTGCTGGTCTTTTCAATGTTCATGTTGATGTACGTTACGGCGAGGGAGCAAAACGCGCGTTTCAGCGGCTACAATACGCCATCTTAGAAACCTCTGTAGATGAAAGCATTCTGCTTTGGGACTCGCCGCGCACGTATAAAAACGAACGTACCGGTCTTCTTGCAGACTGCCCGGAGCAGTTCTTGCAAAGTGATGACCTAGCTCCAGCCCCAGCCCCTCTCATGCCTCATAGAGCGACATGGAGCATCACAAATCGTGGGTTGAAAGCCTCCCTTTTTATGACACCACATGCATCGCCCAGCACGGTTGGAAACTTTCGCCGAGTCTGGCTCAACATGTTCCGGCGTGACTCCAAGGAGTTCATGTGCTTTTTCGTCCAACAAGTTGGAGATGCTGATGAGTATGCACGTGTGGGGCCAATTGTGCCCGTGGCAACTAACCTCATGGCTTTTGCCAAGGAACGCGAACAACACACAATAGTTGTTGCTCATACTGTTGATGATGAGGCTGGAAGCGCTGGGTCACCAAGTGCCGGTCTTTCTTTTCGTTCGAATGGCTCTTCTAGCATTGGTAGCGCAGGCGCCCCTATTACCGGAATCAGGCCGCATGTGCGCTTTATGCTTGACTCGGGAGTTCGTAGAGCTGTGCCTCATACCCCACACCACAAACCTAGTTGGGCCGTCAACACTACTGTTGCAGAGTGCCTTTCGCCCATTCCACATGAAAACTACCATGTGGCCATTGTGCAGTTTGAACTCAGGACGCCTTCACATGCAGCCAAGGTCGAGGGCAAGTTCCTTGTTGTAGCCTGTCTAAGACTTCTTCCTGAGGTAGGACGTTGGCAGTGTGCTCTACGAATTGACGAGGCTGAAGATTACACCAATGAGATGCCCGGCATGAGGTCAACCCGTGCCTTGCGAGATGCCCCGTCTGCGTCTCCGCGAACCATGGCTCAGTTAGATGTTGGTATCGAGGGTACTCGTGAAATCCGTGCTGAAGTCATTGAATGGATTGAATGGCATGAAAGCACATTTGAGGTTACCATCACATGCCCTGCGCCATTGCCAGCCGCCCATCCCAATGTAGCTGCTGACCGGGATCGCATTTTCCGTGGAACCACACCTCTAAATCTTAATACCGGTATGGGAATGGGCATCAACAACCCTATTCCTGGAAGTACTCGCTCAAGGCAGCGCTTTGCCGGCCCGCCACCTGTATCGGGATACCCGCCTCTTTCCACAGCCAGCCAGCGTATCCGCATAGGGCGGAGCATGTCTGTAGACCATGGAACAAGTCCATATGTTCCTCCTCCTGGTCCGCCACCCCCGCCTGGCCCCTCTCTGTTAAGGAGAGACCGGGAAATGTCACCGCCGCCAAGCCTTCGTGGTGGAATTGCTGCGCGCAAAAGGGATTCATGGGGTGGCCCTCCAATCGCAGCGCCACCCACTCCATTGTCACCACCTCGCTGCCCGACCACCACCAGACCTATTATAAGACGTCCTCCTTCACGGTATGGTCATGCACGGGAAGAATACTCGCCTGAATATGGGCCAGGGTCAGGCGTAGGTGCAGGTGCAGGCAGCTACGAACAAACACCGCTATTTCCGGGCAGCCGCGGTCGCAGGGACTCCAGCAACTACATCGAGTCGATGCTTGGCAGCGACGGACCACGCACACGTACTGACCCTGGTCGTCAAAGCTGGACAGACCGTTGCTGGGACCGGCCTGTTATTGATGAAAGCATCACTAGTGACGACTATCCTATTGCCCCACCTTCGCGGCGAGGCACATGGACACCTGCGCCAGGCCACAGTCACTTTGGCTTTATGCACAACCACGGTCGCGGCTACAACCACAGTCACAGCCACAGTCAATCGTTCCAAGGATACTATGATCGGGACCGCGACCTGTCAGTCCGCCATCATGATGCACCACCTGCAGCCCCTATGTTGAGTCCTGGACAGACACCACTAGGCGCAATGTCATCTGGCGTACCGTCACTTCCGCCAACACACCCGTCGGCTATGAATGGACGCGTTGGACGACTAGGAAGTTTTCAGGAGGGCCCATGGGGCGAGAAAATACGTAGCCCAACAATTGCGGAAGGTGCCATGGAGCAGTCATTTAAAAACGATTATCAGTATTACCAACGGTGAGGCGAGGAAGGGATTTATTTGTCTGTTTATTTTGAAAGATTATGTGGTGTTATTTCAATTGCTATGCAGATGTATTTATTTGTTTTATTTTGGAGGATTTCATGAATAACGTCATGTAAGGAAGACGGTACGGTACGGGACTTGTGAAGATAAGTTAAATAAGAGCCGAGTTTTGATAATTCATTTAATTACGAAAAGAAAAAGAAAGAGAAAAAAAAGTCAAGCCATGCCACCCTGCAAAAGAAAAAGAACAAAACAAAAAGAAAATAGAAAAAAGAACGAAGGAAAAATAGGAGGACATTGACGATGAGAAGTAAGAAAAACAAGGGACTCGTTCAAGGGACGACAGCACAATAAAGGGGGGAAATAAAAAAAAAAAAAAGAAGAAAATAAAAAGACCACACGGTTTCCCTCGCCAACAATGGAAAAGCAAAACGTCAAGGCAAAGAAAAGATGGGAAAAGAAAAAAAAAAAGGCAAGACAGAGATGGATGCAACAGAAAAAGAGCCCTAATAAAAACACAGAAGAAAAATTATCAAGAGAGACATGAACCATTCATTCCCTCTGTTCTTCGTCAACTTCCCCATAGGCTACTTACTCTTCCTGCTCCTGTCCCTCGTTTTCCTTGTCATCATCTGTCGGAGCAGCAGAAGCAGCCTCCTTCGATCCGGCGTTGGATATTAACTTGATCCGCGGCGGCACCGCAGGAATCGCGGAATCAGTGAAGCCGATGTCGGCAAATGCGCCAGCAGCGGACACATCGGTGGTGGGTGTGGCAGAGGCAGAAGCAGCAGTAGAATGTGGGGCTGTGCCGGGGGCATCAGCTTGGAAGGGCTTGGGAATTTCCATGGCGCGTAGGTCGACGTGTTCATCCAATAGTTTATTGAGTTGGTCAAGGAAGAAATCCTGTGATTTTGTTAGTGATGTTAAATTGCAACCCCCAGTTTTTATGCTCTGCTTACCTCCATCATGTTGGCATCCTTATACAGCACGCTTCCATCTTCGTTGTACGTTCGGCAGTTGTTCAACATCAGCTCAATGTCACTGCGCATGTCGCTTAGTTTCTTATACTCTTCCTTTTTGATCTTCTTCTCTATCTGCGACATGCAGATCGGGTTTTGGATGATCATATAGTAGTCGGCGTATTCGCGTTTGGGTGGTAGCTTGACGAATGGCCCAATAATCAAGCGCTTGCCAGGATCGCTCTCATCGTCATTTGGCGGTGGTTCCAGCAGGTCGTCAGTCTCTAGGTTCATCAGACCATCAAACAATTTCCGGAGACTGGTCTGAAGAAGAGCCCGTTGTGCCGGCGGCAGCCTGTTAGGGTCGCGGGGCGCATTGGTGCTGCCCTTAGGCCTGCCAATAGGACCGCGTCGCTTCTTGGCTGGCGGCTCATCGCCATCATCGGCCTTGCGCTTTTCAGCATTTTTGCTTCCTGGCTTACGTCCACGCTTTTTGGGTGTCTCGATTTCCTCGGTACTAGTTCGACTTTGACTTGGTGACGGAGGAACAGCGCTACTCTCAGTCAGTGAGTTGATCAGAGCAGCCTTGCGCAGTCTGTTGGCTTCGCGCCTGTCCTTTCTAGCTTCTTTACGGGCAGCAGCCTCTTCAGGAGTGTCTTCATCATCATCAACAGCCATGAGCCATTGCTCCTCTGTGAGACCATCGTCATACTTGATTCTAGTGCGCTCTCTGGCACCACGACCCAAAACAACCTCTTCTTCCTCTTGAGCATCAGGGTTGCCCTCGTTGAGATAAATATCAGGGAGCTCGTTCTCAGCCATGAGACGCGGTTTGCCCTGACATCCAGGTTTGGTTCCGTATATAGGATCCATCATGCGCTTTGCGTCAAGTTCATGGAACAGCTTAAGCTCATTATCATTGCGGGCAATGATCTCGTTCAGTTCTTCATCGTCCATGTCATCAGGGTCGCCCTGCTCAGCCATATCAGCAGACTCCAATAGGGTCCGAAGCATAGCGTCACGATCAGTCTCAGAAGACTTGTTGTCAAAACGACCGGCTTGAATGACCTTGCCGTCCATGTCGAGTTTGAAACGCGCACGCTCTAGAATCTTTTCTTCGACTGAGTTTGAAGAGATTAGACGCAGAATGCGCACCTCGTTCTTTTGGCCAATACGATGGGCACGATCCTGGGCTTGTAGATCCTGGTGAGGGTTCCAATCGGAATCGTAGATGATAACAGTGTCAGCAGTCTGCAAATTGAGACCAAGACCACCAGCTCGAGTCGATAGCAAGAACATAAAGTACTTGGAGTCGGGAGCATTGAAGTCTCGTAGAAGATCAGAACGCTCGTCGGACTTGGTAGTACCATCGAGACGCAAGTACTCAAAGTGACGGTATCGAAGATAATCCTCCATAATGTCCATAATGGCAGTCATTTGGAAGAACATAAGCACACGATGTCCAGATGCCTGGTATTTGGGAAGAATACGATCTAGAAGCTCAAACTTTCCAGCAGTACGCCACAGCATATCGTTGCTGACATTTAACGGGTTGAGCACGGTCTCAACTTCGTCGAACACGAATGGATGGTTACACAGTTTACGCAGCTGCATAATCATGTTGCTAAGACCACGAGCTCCAGTCTTTCCATTCTTACCCTCGCCCACAGCAATCTTGTTGTGGGTTACCATCTGCTTGTAAAGCTTAGACTGTAACGAGGAGAATTTGCACTTGATAACCTTTTCTGTCTTGTCTGGCAAATCCTTTTCGACATCCTTCTTCAGACGACGCAGGAGGAATGGCCTCAGCACCTTGTGCAGACGTCGAATGACCAGAATCTGCTCTTCTTCAGTAAGTTCAATCTTGTCTTGACTGCCTGTATTAGCAAAAGGCGTGTTGAACCATTCGTCGAAAGTCGCTGCAGACTTGAAGATATTGGGAAGGACAAAGTTGAGCATGGCCCAAAGTTCACCCAAATTGTTTTGCAGGGGAGTACCAGTAAGAATCAAACGGAAGCGAGTCTGGTAGTACGTCTGAATAGTGGCACTCAATTTAGACTGCGCGTTCTTCATACGATGACCTTCATCGATGATCATATGGAACCACTTAATCTTGCTCAGTAAGGGTCGATCTTTGATGATGTACTCGTATGTAGTCAACAGAACCTGGAAGTTTCCTTGGCGGATCCGATCCTGTTGTTGTCTACGGGCATTAGGAGGACCCTTATAGACAATCTTACCAACTGATGGGGCCCATCTATCGAATTCCAGGTTCCAGTTGGTCAAGACACTGAGGGGAACTATAACGAGGAAGGGACCAGGCTGTTGCTTGCGCTCAATGAGGTAGGTGATGAGCGAGATGGTCTGAATAGTTTTTCCTAGACCCATTTCGTCGGCCAAAATACCGTTGAGATTGTTGTTGTACAAAGATACCATCCACTGGAGACCCTTGATCTGATACTCCTTGAGCTTACCACCAACCAAGATATTGGCCTGCTCAGTGACTTCCTCCTTGACACGATGCGCGACAGCGTAGTAATCAATCTTGCCAGCAGTTTCCTCATCTTGAGGTTTGTCGTCTTCATCGCTCTCTTCAAAGTCACCTCCATTGCCGTAATGCTCAGCAGCACGACGTTGTTGAGCCTTGACAGATGAGGCCAGCTGGTGCAGGAAACCGTCGGTCTGGCGTAGCAGGTGTGTGATACGCGTATCCTTCGCCTGGTCCAGCAGTTTGAGATAAGCCTCCTCATCGTTAGCCTTCAGAGCTTGTAGACGTTGCTTGGCAGTTCTCTCAATGCGCTTCTGTTCTTCCTTCTCAATGTTAAAGTGTTGGTTGTACATAATTTTGGCAAGGCGATGACCGCGTTGGGCAGCGCCAATGCCCAGGTTGTTAATTTCGTTGCGGTTCGAGCTGATTGCACGCAAGAAGTCATCTTGCTTCTTTCTTTCGCGGTTTTCGCGAGCGTCACGTTGTTGTTTCTCTAGCTTCTCGGTGATACGCGCTTCGCGCACATTGTGCTTCTTCACACGGCGGTAGCGGCTACGGTTAGTGGTGGTACCAAGGTTTTCGAAAAAGAGCATCTGGCGCGCGACAGACTCGCGCAAGATGCGCTGACGGCCAAACTGCTCAATGGCCTTTTTCTCAACCAGAGCCTTGAGCTTGAGGGTCTCTTCAGGCTGAACCTCGGGATTAGCAACATCCCAATGTGCCAAGTCTGCAGGTAGCTCCTTAAGCTCGGCGTAGCGCGACCGCATGCGATTTATGATGGCAGTTTCGCGCTCATATCTAATAGAATCTAGATCAAGACCCAGGGGGAACATCCCAGGTACAAACAGTCGATGAGAGCGCGATGCATGATCATTGAAGCTAATAGCAGCCTTGATAAGACCAGCGGCGAGTGGAGTTTTATACTTGGTGTACAATGGACCCTTGGTTACAGCGGGCTGGCCAGACCCGGACGTAAAGTTGGGGTTAGCAGCCGTTAAGGAAGCGGGGTCTCCATTCGATAAAGGCGCGGCAACGGGGTCGACTGTTGTTTGGTTGGACGCGGGTGAAGCACCATGGACAGTAGAAGCAGGAGCCAAGGCAGAAAGAGCCTCAACGACTGCCATCTTACGGCGGAGGCGCTGAGCAAACAAAGTTTGTTGGACATTCTGCGGCACACCGGCATTTTTTGATAGCATGCGGAAAGCGCCAATTTGGTTCCGCAGAAGAGCCAATTGTTGGGTTGAGAAGTGGCTAGCAACACTGGGAGCCTGTGAGCCGGAGGTATTAGGAGCAGTAGATGCAGTCGGTGATGAAGCACCATTGGAAGGACCAATTGATGCGGTCTGAGATCTATCGGGACCAGGACCAGTGTTGCCATTGGATAGGCCGTTCGGAGAACGGTGATCTTGTATGGGGGACTGCTGCGGTGGTGGTTGCTGCTGTTGTTGTTGTTGTTGGTGTTGCTGGCGACGCATGAACTCTTGTTGCTGCACATTCCGCATATGCAATTGTTGTACTGACTTGATAAAGTTTTGTGTTTTGATGAAGTCTGGGTCGGTTTGAGGAATACCTTGATCCTTCATGTCCTTGAGTTTCTACAAATGGCTGTTTGTTAGCATTGCGTGACAAGAAAGATTAAGACAAAGTTCAGGAAATACTCGATACAATGCGCGCAGCGATAGATAGTAGCAGGCGGGCGCAAACAACGACAGAAATTTTGAGAATAAAAGGGAAAAGTAAAAGAAGAAAACGTACCCTGACAGCAGCCTCGACCTCTTGTTTGTTTATGGACATTGATAGAGGCAGGCCCTGATGTTGAGGCATCATGGGCGACGGCAGGGTGGCCATGGCGGGCATTGACACCAAGCAAAAGAAGCTTGAGCAAAGTTACGAAGAGAACCAAAGAGCGCAAAAAAGAAAGCGACAGACCGGATGGAGATGAGATGGGACAAATGAATAGATAGTACGAGTGTCTAGTGAACAAGACGTACGCAAGTCTATACTCCGTGTTTTTGTCGCGTCAAGCCAGATGTCTAGATTCTCCGACCGGCTGACAAACAGACAAAGAGAAAAAAAAAGTCTCTTTTTTATTCGAAATGCCTTAAACGGAAGATAGCGCGTCAAAGAAAAAGAAGAAACAAAAAGGCGGGAGAATAAAGATGCGATGATATTGTCGCTAAAAGCAATGCGAATCCGATAGCCTTGGGATTTTTGTCTCTGGTCCTGGGGGGCTTCTGAGATTTGATTATGTACCGCGTCGCAGAGGCAAGAGAGAAAAAGTGGGAACGCGGCACGTGGAAGAAAAAAAGAAACGAGTGTTGCTTCTAATAGCGAGAGAAAGAGGAAAAAAAAAATCAGGTGAGAGTAGACTAAAAAGACGACCAAATTCGGATCCGAGGGACACACGAAAAGCGGTGATGATATTTGCGATTGTGTTGATGATTGTGGTTTCTAGTCGTTGACTTGACGATTTTTTTGTAGGGAAGGCGTTCAAGTTTGTGGGCTCTGCTTCTGCTGCATATTCAGGCTAGCAAAAGTGGGCGAGGCAAAGGGAATTCTGGTCGCTGATTGGACAACCGCTATAGGCCGAAAGGGGAAGCAGGGAAAAAACACGTCCAAGGCTGAGCCAGAAAAAAAGCTGGTGCACGCAACGCCATAAAATTAGGGACAAGAATATGAATACAATATTGCACAATATTGTTTCCTTGAGCATAAAGTTAATATGGCTGATAATTCGGGAGCACTTTTTTTTTTGCGTTGCCGTGGCTCTGCAGTGCTAGTTTTTTTCTTCTTTTTTTCTTTCTTTTTGGCAGAGAAAGGCCTTGCTTGATTTGACGTACGTAGCAAAGTTTATAGCGGAACAGAATAAAAGTGGGCTGAGGCGCGTCCAGAATAGGACAAGGACGGCAAGAAAACGCAGGAAAAAGCAGAGTCGCGCCTTTACTGTGGCCTGAAGCCTGACGCTTTTTTTCCGGGTTCTGTTCTTATCAAGGTATTGCTTCCGCGGCTAAATAATCCCTCTATTGCAACAAACAAAACAGAGCAGATGCGGAGCGGACGGGGAGACAAGATTATGGCGCGAATTTGCAGAAAACGTCTGGAATTGGCTTTGCTGGCAAGAAGACTTGGGGAAGTTGAAGAGGCTTTTTGCGTTTTGCCGCATATTAGCCGCACCACCAGGTCATGTGATTGTTTATTTCACGTGAATGGTCACGTGGTTTGTGAGACTCAACCTCATGATTGAGAGAAAACTAGCCATGTCGTTCTAGGTGGTTAGGTGCCTAGACACGAGCACATGTCGGATAGAACCCCAAGCAACGCAGAAGGTTTCTTATTGACATCCAAGGAAATGAAGGCATCGTAAGGTCGTTTTATTTCTAGCGCGCGGTCAATATGGGTTTCGTGCCTTGAAGCAAAGGCAAATATGCGTCGAGCAGCGATGATTCCATGTTGTCCGCCAGTCAATTCACTAACACGAGTGAAAGAATGTATAAAAGGCTTTTGGGGGTCGCGACTATCGCCAAATTCAATAAGCCATGACGAAAAAAGGCAGTTTTTTCAAGGTGTAAAACGATGGGTTTCTCGTGATTGTGATAGGAGAGCGTGCGTCGATGATGGTTGGCGGTGAGGAAAATAAAAAAAAGAAGATCAAAGTTTTTAGGCACGCAGAGGAATTTAAGAAGAGAGTTGAAGAAAGAAGAAAGACGGTGAATTCAAAGCAGGTAAAAAAATTTGTGAAAACGGAAGGCCACAAAAAAAATACAACAATAATGGTCTAAAGATTTGGCCTGGCGGGCACTTGACTGACTTGACTAGATGTAGACACACAACACACTACACCAACACCACCACACCAAGCCCAATCACGGCAGGATTGGCGTGAGAGATAGAAGCCACATCAGGGAGTAAAATGGTCCCCGCAAAAAGATATATAAAGGCAACCACAGTATCAAGAAAACTGGAATCACATTGTCTTGATTGTTGTTAGACGAATGACCTCATCAGACGATGTTCTTTGCTTGCTGCATCTTGTTCTCTGCCATAGGCGAGTCGATGACGTACTTGGTCTAGAAGTGGCTCTACGAGGGTCGCCTGATTTTGTCTTCAAGCCCTGAACTATCAACAATGTCTACCATGGCACTACCACAAACAAGCCCCGGTCGGTCTTGGTCGCATGCTTGGTTATGCAATGCCATCTGAAGTTGGAGTCCCAGAACAACAATCAAACGTCTTGGAGAGCAACCCTAACGGTATGTAGCGCTTAACTCTTGCTCGCGTGTCCTACGAGACGGAAGCATGCGAAACATGGGTTGATTACTTGATAAGGGAAAACCCAAGAAAAGCAAGAAAAAGATTAAAAAAAAAAGACGACGCCAAGGATAGCGGCACTTCATCGCGTAGCTATCAAAAAAGCTGGGGTAAGTCGATACTGAGTCGGTGATCTTTACGTTTGCACGCTAGAACCACCAAAGTTGGATTTAGTCTAATGCGCTCCCAGCTGTGCCGTGCCATTGCTTCGAATATTTTATTACTAGAAGGATTTCCCGTCGATCGTAGCAGACCCTAGCATAACCCTTGCAAATATCCCAACCTCACCTCCAAATTGTCTATCGCCAACTTCACATTTCACCTTGTGCAATGAATTCCAGTTTGTGCAGAAAGTTCTTGTGTTGAGAAGTTTGCGGTGAGAAATGGCGCAAAAATGACCAGTTTCAATTTCAATTTATATACAGCATTATATCTAATTCATAAGGCTGTTGGCTGATACCAATATCAGAATTGGCACAGTCAACGCGAGTGCTTGCTTTCATCTGAAGCAATGACTCCATCATTCGCGATAGGTCGTGCGCACCTCGATGAGAAACAGAAGAGAGCAAAACAACAAAAGCGACCGCCCTCCAAACATTAATAAACAACATGAAGCGTAATATAGGACCGAAGAAAAAAAAAAAAAGGCAGCTTGTGAGGAAAGGAACACAAAACCCATAGGCGCTTCTGCGCCGTGTCAAACCATTCCTCGATAATCCCGAATCTCTGGCAGAGAGGGCAAAGCTAGTTGCCCTGTCTATAGCAACAAGTCTCTAACCGAGAATCAGGAACACAGCCGCAACATCATGAAAAAACAGGCCTGCTGCAAAATCAACCAGCGATCGGGTAGACAACGTCTCCTCTCCTGTTTTCTTTTTTTTTTTTGGTAGGTTTTTCTTTCTGTATTTTTTCTCGACACATTTCTGAGCCTTCTGGTAATAACCAAAGCCAGATTCCGCACAAAAGTTGGTTCATTCACTTTGTCGGAGGGTGAGCAGAGTAAGCGTCGTATGCGGATGTGCTGTGAGAGGAACGGTACATGGATGATGCATCCTGGCTCGGATCAAACGAGTTGGTATACTGTACAGCTTGTGAAGATCCCATAATGGGCTGTTGTGGTTGATGTTGAGACTGGTGGCCATGCTGGGCGTGGTGGTGGAATTGCATATGGGTAGGGGCGTGGCTGTTGCTAGAAAATGGGTACAGGGAGGCTGCCTGCTGTGGACCGGACGAGGCTGTGTGCCATGGAGTCGTAGCATGTACGGAAGCTGGCTGATACATGGCAGTGGGCTGTTGTGAAGAGTGGTGGAACTCAGCCTGGGATGTGGCATACATTGAAGTACGACGGACTGTGTCATTTGTAGACTGTGAGGTGACGGGCGAAACCATTTCTGGGACTTGGACGGGCATGTTCATTGGAACAGAGGCAGCAGTGGCCATGGCAGTGGTAGCGTCAGTGTAGTGAGCTGAGTGTTGAGGTTGAGAGTGGTGGGTGTGGGTGTGGGTGTGTTGCTGAAGAGCCGACATATCACTCATAAACGAAGGAGCCAGGCTGGGAGCCGCAGCAGTGGCGGGGTTGACATTGGTGCCGCCGGCATTAGCCTGCGAGGAGCGGCGGAGGGCAATACTCATGGGAGGGCCAGTTGGGGAGGCAGTGAGCTCTTCGTTGCTACGTAGAATGGCGGAGTTGGGATCTTCTGATAGACACATATCGATAGCCTTTTCATCAGTCATCACCCAGACTTTGGTAAAGTCGTCTGCAAGAAGGACGAGGAGTAGTGTCAATAAAATGCAGGGCGACGTCAATGGGAGGATGGGGGAAAAGCACCTACCTATTTCGCCTCGGAGGTTTCTTTCCTCCTGTTTGGCCACAGAGAACAGCTCGGCTAGAAAAGGGCGCTTCCGGATGTTGCCTGGGTTTTCCTTGTCGGAGAAGAAGCCGGACAGGGCATCAAGCGTGATCTCTTCAAGCCTGGTAATGTTGAGGTTCGACTTGCGCACGGCAGGTAGCTGCTTCTCGCAGGGGGCCGAGACTAGGCGCATAATATGAGCTAATAAATAGACGCGTTCTGAGCATTTACGTTAGCCAAGGCGAACCTTTTGATGAGGGGGGGGGGGATCCTTGGTTGAGCTGTCTAGTAGTTTTAGTCGGGCGGACCTGTGGCACCGAGACATACCGCGCTTATACAAATGATCGGGCTCCTTGTGGCGGACGCGGTCTTCTTTGAAAGTTGGCTTGGGCCACCAGGAAGGCGCTCGATCTTCCTTTCCGGTATATGGGTGGTGAGATTGCTTCTTAGGCTCAATAGCCTTGACCCATGCCTTGGCAATGATCTTGCATGCGTTTTGTTGGCAGCTGCGCAGGCGCTGCTGGTAATAGAGCCAGATGCTATTCCTGTCTCCAATGGAGATGGGACGGCGAGGAAGAGCAGTAGCAACGGTCACGGGCCCGTCATCATCGGGGTCGGAGTCTCCAATGTCACGGTGTAGATCGAGACGGCTGCGCTTCGACGGACGTGGGTTGTCCACATGCTCGAGTTTTGCGATATTTGTGCTACTGGTCTCTACTTTAACTGAGGGACCCTTGCCAGAAGCTAGGAATGAAGATGGATGAGGACAAGTTAGTTATGAGTAGCTGGAAGTGAGCAGAGGAGAGTGGGGCGGGGGAGGCTGGGCAGGGAACGGGCAGGGAACGGGCAGGGAACGGGCAGGGAACGGACAGGAAACGATGGTGAAAGGCAGAGTTTACTTACAACGGCCCATTAGACGGATGACCTCTGCGAATTTCTCGGAGTTGAAGAACTTGTCAATGTTATTCTGGCCTAGAATTACCGGCCCTGAATACATGGCTACAGAGCCGTCCTTTAGCAATGCAGCCACGAAGCAGTCATTTAAGGGGATTTGGCAATGCTCAGTCAGGGCCTTCTCAACCGGCTAAGATGTGTCGTTAGTTGGTGGCTGGTGGGCGAGTTTACAGGGCATAGTAGTGGATCTAGCCCTGTAATTCCTGGCAGAGATAACGCTGGGAATCTAAAATACAGCGGTCCCAGCCTAAAGCAAAGGAGGAGTAGAATGAGGCTCACCATGGTCTGTTTGGGCGTCTTGGCCAGGGACAAGTTTTTGGATGTGGTAGGGGCAAAACTAGCCTGAGAAGTGGGAGTTATTGTTGAAGCGGGTATTGAAGCTGGAGCTGAAGCTGGGATTGAGCCAGGAATGCTAACAGGAATAGAGACGGGGACTAGAGAAGTAGACGAGGAAGAGACTAGAGGGCCCGAAGGGGGCGGGGAGGGATCTGAGGCCGAGAGTGACGGTGGTATGGAAGAAAAGTGGCTGTAGTGATGTTGCTGCTGCTGCTGTTGATGTTGATGTTGGTGTTGCTGCTGCTGCTGCTGCTGCTGCTGCTGCTGCTGGACACGACTGGCTTCTACAGAGTAGTGGGAATTACTTGAAGGCCAGTTGGCAATGGGACCAGATACTTGGGCCTCAGAGCGAGGGATCTGGGAGCGATGGTCCCAAATGCCAGAGCCTTGAGCCATGGCGAACACAGACAAGAGGTGAAGAGACGACAGTGGAAAAAAAGAGGACGGACGAGAGAAAAAAGACCGGGCCGAGAAATAGAGAGAAAGAAACTATGCAGGACGACAAGAAGCGAGAGGAAGTACTTTGGATGAGTTCAAGATGCACAGAACGAAAGAAGCTGGCAGGACAGAACAGAACAGATAGGAAAAGGGAGAGCAATGTGGGAATGCAGGCAGGAAAAGAAAAAAACCAATGACGTAAAAGAGCAGAGATATATAGTACAGCAGCGAGGGGGGGTGAGGATAGTCACCTAAATGTCAAGGGCGGGGTGAAGCTATGGCGGCCACGAAGGGCCAGGACAACGCAAGGAAGGAAAAAAGAAAGCAAAAAAAAATGACAAGGGAAAAAGATTTTATAAATATATATGTAATTTTTTTTGGCAAGGAAAAAAAAAAAAGAATACTGGAAACCGGAGAGCAGCAAGACAGAGGAAGAGAAAAGAGGAAGAAAAAGAAACAAAAAGAAAAAGAAAAAGAAAAAGAAAAAAGAAAACCGAAAAACGAAAAACAACGAGACAGCCAAGCTGAGCGAGGGCTAGCAGAAGGCAAGAGAGGCCAACTCCAAAAGAGCGAGAGGCCCAAAAGCGAAGCCAAGATTGTCGGGAGGAAAGATCTTGGAAAAGGGGACAGTGAAAAGAGAAAATAGAGCGAGAACGAGAACGAGGCGAGGGAGATGTGTTTGTATGATCTGTGAAGAGGAGAGGAAAGGAAACGCCTTGAGGTGGCCGGACAGGCACTATGGAGAGGTCGAGCCTGGTGATGATTGGGACGAGAGCAAACAGAGGGAAACTCCGAAGATACAGAGAGTTTGTGAGGTAGTGAGGGTGGGTATATGGGTGAGTGAGTATGCGAAGGGTGTGTTTCGTGAACTTTATAATAAAAAAGAAATAAAAAAACAAAAAAGAAAAGAGCACACCCCTAGAGGGCCGTTGATCTCCCTACACCCTACACACCTGCATCTACACCTACACCTGCCGCACCTGCACCTGCACCTGCACCCATTGACACACACATTTCTCTAGCAGACATACCGAATACTGACAAGGCACCCAAGCCACCAAACAAACAGCCAGATATCCAGGCAGACAAGTCCATGAGCTTGCGAGAAAGAGAGGAGAAGAAAAAAAAATAGAAAAAAAAAAGGACTGACGGACGGACCATGCATACAAACAAGTGGAGGGGGGGTGGCACTTGGTCCTGCGCTGGCTCTTCCTTTCTTTGCCCGGGGTCTTCTCTCTGGACCTGAGCAAGAAACGGGCCTAGAACAAGACACGGACAGAACACCGCCTGGCAAATTATGTACACACCCCATGTCTCTGTCTATCTTCGTCTTTCGTCTGTCTCTACCTTCATCTATCTCTTCCATCTCTGCCCCGGCCCTGGCCCTCCCTTTCTTCCTCCTCAAGCAGACCGCAATCCTCAGCCCTCCTCTCGATAAAGCTGGGGATGCACACTTGCATATACATGCACATGGGCTTGCAGGTCGCAGTTCAAGGCAGCTGCGTGCCCTCATCCATGCCTCTTCCCCACCACCTCACCACTACCAACGAGCATAGCTCGCCTCTCTCTCTCGTCTACAGCGACGTGACGGCTCTCCTACCAAGACTAGAGTGATAGCGTGTGTTGTTATTAGCCTCCCAAAAGCTCCGGTCGTGCAGATTCGCCAGCTTGGCTGTTTTTACTGAGCTAACGTCTTTGCGCATAGCCGTACCTGATGACTATAATTAAATGCCCATACCACCCTCCCCCCCCACAACCCCCACCCAC